>NW_026709406.1:0-15000 GCF_030620025.1 Pocillopora verrucosa
AATACACTCATGTCAAGAAAGCTAACTAAACTTGGGATGGATAAAAGTGGTTTCAGACGTTTCCTTTCTTTTCCTTTCTCACTTTTATCAATTTGTAAAAATTGTTACCAAGATTGCTGATAAAAACAAACTTTTCAAAATCTCTTTCATACTGTTTTAAAAACCTATTTCGAGGTAGAAGATGTATCCAAATCAATGACAGAATAAATTTGGAAGATCACAATCAAAGACAAGGCTACAGAAAGAAATGTAAAAATCATCAGCATACCTGTCCCATGAACTTTGTCCCACATCTTATTAACAAGAAGGTCACACTGTTTCTCCCAGCTGAACCGCTCTCCATAAGATGTCCTCAGTTGTTCAATCCCTTTAAGACGCTGTAATGGGTTCTTCTTTCGGACACCCGCAATTGCCTCAGCCCACACTTTAGGGTCTTCAGAATCAACCACAAAAGATGTGCCGAATGGTACAGTGCGCAGTGCGTCTCCGAAACCCGAATTTCCACTTACAAGAATGGGAAGACCAGCTGACAAGGCTTCCAGCGCGGTTAAGCCGAACCCTTCCGTCCGGGATGGCATGATACAGAGATCAACTTCACGAAAACAATCTTTCAATTTCTCCTTGCTTGACAAAAACTTTCTCACTGTCAGCTGACGTTTAGAAATACCATTCTGCAGCAAACCTTCCGCAAATTCCTCCTGTTTGCCATCAGGTGCACCCACAAAGATCAGATGGTAGGAGTGGTCCTTCAGTTCAACTATTGCTTTAGCAGCGATATCGTACCCCTTAAGACCGAAGTCCTCAGGGTCACCACGACCAAAGATCAACACCCTAAACTTTACAGAGTCAACTGAGGCATGATTTAGAGTAGAAAACTCCTTAAACGTGCCAGGAGTGAACGACATTATATCTTGCTGCTTCTCACATGAGCGAAGATAGGCAGAGTAGGCCTCCGTCAACTTGGGTCCTACTGCTACAACTAGATTTGCCAATTTACACAAATCTACTTCGGCTGTAGTCTTCTCTTGTCCTTTGGCAATGGCTCTCGGATAGTTTTTGAACATTCCGAGCTCTTCAGGCGCAGTATGCACTACTTGTACCCATTGGCAACTATGGGACTCCCTAATGATTTGGGCTTGCTTACCTAACTTGGCTCCATGACCCAGGACCACGTCAATTGTCAGCTCTTTCGGAGGGAAGCTCAACCAGTCAAGAGGATCGTAGCCTGGACGTCTCTCTGCTTCTTTGATGACAATCTTGTGACTTTCTGCAATTCTTTTCTCTTCTTCAGAACAAGCATATTGTGGGACCAAGAGAGTGACTTCTACCTCATTACGTTCGGCCATAAGGATGGCAAGGTGTCTGTTGATGGTGGACAAATCCCCCCTTGACGAATTCCACTCATTGGCAAGTAGAGTAACTTTCAAAGTTTTGTCGCACTTTGCCGGGTGACCACGCACTGATGCAACTTGTGAGGTTCTTATTTCTGTCGGAGCCAAGCCCTTTTGGATAATGACATAAAAACATTTTTATAAAGGAAAAGCATATCATTTTCCAAGTAAGGTATATAAAACAGTTTTCACAAAAAAACTTACTTCTGTTAGAGAAAAATATTCTTTTTTCCCATCAAGAAATTATAAACCAGACGGAAGGAAACGAACTGGTTGAACGCGTTCATACATGTCTTGAATCAACCAAAAAGGTAATTACACAATTGCAAAACATACAATCTCACACAGTATATCCATTGCTGAATTTAGGAGCTCGATGAAGCAAGATCCTTCTATGACACCATTAGATCTCAATCTGTTCCAAGATTTTCTAAATTGGGTATTCCGATTCATACGACTGCCATCGCACAATGTGATATCATTGCAGCTATCATAAGCTCTTCTTAATTGGTTTCCGTTACTACTTACGAACGAAGACATACAAAGAATGCTTTATACCTGGTTCAACAACCATTTCTCTTGTCCAGGAACTGTAAGTACTTCATTAGACATGCTTTCCATACAGATCAAATCCTGTCCTTGCCTTAATTCAAGCAGGTGTAAGCAGTCTTCTTCTCCACAGGACACTTGGTTGTGATTTACGCACTTGCGACCGCTTTGCTGACAGTAGGGGCATTCAACACAAAATTCATGCTGCATCCTGCTCAGGTATGGGAACTCCTGCGACATATTTTCTAAAGTGCTCTCCATAAACAATCGCACACTTCTAGCAACTTTTACCAAAGTTGAATTAGAAACTGCAACTACGTTCTTCTTAATTCTTTGCCTCAAGAGGATTTTTATGAACTTCTTTTTGCAAATCATGATCATGTCATGTATGACGCGTTCTTCAAGAATGAACCATGCACCATTCTGGTAGAGTTTTGGAGGCTGTGACGATCCATTTGTACCACACCAAGCAACCGATTTTGAAACAAGGCGAGTAAAAAGACCATGCGGAACAAAGCCTTCTTGAAAATGAAGATACAAAGGACAAGGATCCGTAGATGATGGCTCCATTTTACAAAGCTCTTCCGGTGAGGACCTCAGTTGACATGGCACAAAGTAATTAACGTCAGCCGGGGATGGTGAGTATTTGGCAATCAAACCAAACTGCTCCATCATGTCCAAGATGTCTTCCTTGATAACGCCTTGCTGAATAAGAGGGGAAAAAACGTGATCAACAAGCTCCATCTTAAGGACACCACTTGTCTCAAGTTCCAGCCAGTACTTGGAATGCACAGGATCCTGAAACCACAAATTCCCTATTTAAAATAAGTTCAATCTACCAATTTTTCTTTAAAAATGCCCCTTTTAATTTGCAGCGTCTCCGTTCCTCATTACTAAGTTCCTCAAACATCTCTCCGTTCCTCATTACTAAGGGTACAATGAGTGGTAAAATGTAGTTGGCAAGCCTCCCGAAATGAGTCAATATAATAAGAAAAATCTTGTTATTCATCTCTAATTAGTTTATTGAATTTCCCCCTTACCTCCCCACCCTCAAACGATGTCGTAATAAATTAGTGACCATTTTGTCAATATTGAAATGAGGGAGAGTGGGAGACACATGAACGTTATGGAGAAAACTCAAAATGTTGTAAGGGGTGTAAACAACGTGAAAAAAAAAAACGAACAAACAGTCAATTAAATTAACATTTTTTCGTCAAGCGCAAGTTGGGGGAAGGTAACAAATCCTGCCTACGATCTGTAATCATCTCGATGCATAGAAGATTATCTTTTCCTACCGCTTTTTTGAATACTGGAATGGTTATAAGCTTCTTGAATAGACTGATCAACCACTGTGCCTTCAGAATGACTGTACTGCGGTGTTTCACAATCAAACCTAAGTCGTGATAGAAATTCAGCATGGTGTGAAACTGTTCATCGTCTTCTATAAAACATACATTCTTGGCATAGGTTTGAAGATGGACAGTATTTGAGTGGTATACATTCTCAGCTACCAAAGCTCCAATGACCTTTTCGAAGTTAAACCATCTAGAAATATAAAAAATTTATAATTAGTCTAACTTACAGAAAGGTATACATCAGATAGCAAATTGCATGTAGCAAAGTTTGGAAATTTCTAAATGTAACTTTAGAATATGGCTTAATAGCCGGTTGAGCATCTTTTGAGGATATATTACATCCACAAGTAATGGTAGCATGTTGTTAAGCACTGAAAAATTCGTCGTCTTGAAAGCGCTTTACGCCTGTTTCCCTACTCGTCGAGTTTGCTACATGTTCGCTTCTAACATGCCCAATTCGCTGCCTTTGTTAATTCACAGTTTTAATTTCTCTTTTAACCATAAACCACAAGCAATATCTGTAATTTATACTCCCAACTGCGTGATTGCCGTTTTTAGGAGTCAGTTAAACTGATCATATGCAAATTGCCTTCTTGTGTGCTTTAAACCGCTACTTTGATTTTTTGGATTGTTGCGAGGTTACGTTTTACAAGTAAACGTGATTGAAGGGTGGAACGAATTGGCAAAGTCAACAAAATTGTAAGCGTCTTTCATAGAAATGTTCCACAGTGAAAATATGTCATCAATAAATCTCTTCCAGACCAAAGGTTAAAGGGACTAGCCATTAACAGTCACTTTTCTAGGTTTGCCATAAAATGGTAGGGAAAGCAACTGGTGTCTTAGTTCCCATGGCGATGCCATGTGTTTGTATGAAGAATCTTTCGTTGAACTTGGAAGAATTTTCTTCAAGTATGAGCCGCAAAAGTTCCCGTAAATCATCTGTGGGAATTGGTAAATAATGTGAGCATAATTTACTGTGGTAGAATGAAGTAAGTAGCGAATTCGGCATGTAAGTAACGAACATGTAGCGAACTTGAACGTAGCGAACTCGACAAGTAACGAAACCAGCTATGAAAGCCACTCGTACGTTTCAGTACAGCTGTTGTTAGAAAAAAATGAGCTGAACATCTCTTTGTGCTTATATCATTACACATCATACTTTACCTAGCTGGTATCTTCTCTCCCATATAAGGTTCCTGTCGAAGTACTTCCAGGATTCTCTCTCGAAGAGCATGAATTCCATCAGCATCAGTGCCATCATTGTCTCCTTCTTGACCTTTCAATTATAAATTATGTAAAACAATTAGTTCTGTTGAGAGAAGCCAGGGATGAACAGAGATTTCTCCTCGGACTTTCGATACGAGTTTGATTGCAACTAAGACCATGATCCCCTATTTCGTATTCGGAAAGGTCTATTTCTGCTGCAGCACTCTAAGTCACTTCTTCGCAATGTATTATAAATTTCGCACTAATTTGGTCTTCAAAAACATTCGTTATGGTATTTACATATACAATTCAGGTTAACACAAGAAAATAAGAAAAAAAAGAGAGAATACATGCAAAAAAAAATTCCAGGAATAACGGGAGCACCAACAAGGTGCCAACATCAAAAGTAGATAAGTACCAAGATAGGGACAAAAGGATGCTAGAAATTAGACGTGGAAAAGCAACCGGTAAAATCTCCAGTGAATCCAATCAACTTTATCTAACGATGATTTTGTCTGTCCTCGATAGAAATAAAATTAAACCCAACCTCATTAACCGATAAACACGTCATTAATCACCATGTTGAACCCATACACATAATTTACCTGTTTGACAATTTCTTTGAAATTTAAAGAAATTCCAGAATTTCCATGCGAATGATTTGTGTCCTTGAGTGTTATCAATGTAGAAGAATGGTCGGATCACATGTTTTCCATATTCCTTACTGGAAATCTCACGAAGTATCTTGGATGAGACATCCTTCCTATCTTCATATGGCTTGTCAGCATGGGTGCCGACGATGAACACTGGAGGTCGGAGATAGGACAGCACGTTAGGCGTTTCAACCATTTCTTCTCCTGTTGGTGTCATATTATGAACTGTCGCGAGCCACGACAGCAAATTCTCTAGATTGGTCTCCTTGTTCGGGTTCTCCAAAGTTACTTCACGAGTTCCCTGTCTTACACATGGCTGAGCTTGGGCATCCAGTGGCTTGTTAAGGTTGTGAACTACGATGTACACAGCTCTTGACGAAAGAAATACCGGGTGAGCAGCATAGTAGACATGTTGACCCGCAAAATCCCACACATCTGCGGTTATCGTGGATCCTTTCTTGATGTTTGCACTATCAGCATCCACACCTTCCAGGACCATGTCCTTTAAGAGTTCATCAGCATGTATTTTAACAGCACATGCATTAGGAAGTGCGGTGGTATTGATAGCAATTTTGGGCTTTGTGCTTAGATTATCTCCTTCGCGATTTTCGCCTAATGGCCTGGATTTGTCGGGACACTTAATGGCCAAATCCTCGTACACGGAAACCTAACATTTTGAAATAAGGCGAAATATCAATACTGTGGATACCAAATTCCGATAGAAATTACATTGTTGATGCATTCTCATTCACACAGCCGATGTCGATATCTATTTCATTATGTTAAAACACTGAAATGAGTATTTAATGTGCAAATCTGTTTGAGATCATTCATAACAAATCGGGTTTCACAGTTAAAACTTTGTTAACAGACCTGATCGGCAACAACATGTTTTGCGTGCAATTCCCCTCTTGACTCCACGCTACGTTCTTCCTTGGGTAATGCCCCCACTGATTTCATTTCCGAGTCTTCCATCTCATCACGAACAATCATGTGATATCTTTCTCTCGCTAACAATTTTGCTACAAATGTTGTATATTCCAAACTTTCAGACAAACTTGACTCGTTCGCACAACTAGGAGTCCAGTTCTGGATTTGCTTCACTTCAATTTCAAACTTTGACGGCTCAATTTCGACTCCGTCCGTACTCTGTTCCTGGTAGTCAAATGGCAGGCCTAGGAGAGTCTTTTTTAAGCTTGTTTTACCGGCACGATCCTGGCCAACCAATACTATGCGACCACGATAAACATTCACAAATCCATCTTTAAGGGCCTCTTCATAAACCAGACTTGCGGAAGGTCCTTGCGCCAAAATTTCGGAAGGAGCTACAGCTGCAAGTGAGAGAAAAGGTAAATTTAATATTGTACTAATTGCCTATTGTAGAACAGCAAAGTGAGAAAAATTTCTACAATACATCACGACCTTGTGAAAAGCGATACGTGAAACACGAGGAGCACATTACTGAAGAAAACTTCCATGAAAGTCATATCAACCGCCACAAGATTAAAGGTTCTTGATAGAAGAGAAAATTACTTTTTCAAAATTTTAGTTAAATCTGTCACATAAAACTTCCTCAACATTTTCTTGTTGTAAAATAAGGATGGGATTTTCCATCTTTCTTGCATAATCAGCCTTCAAGCCAGGTTCTATTGTACCATTTTTAGCTTGAAATGCCTGCAAAAAGGTTTTTAAAGTTTTACAGTACACGAACACTATATTCAACAAAAAAACCAGCCTGCTTCCAACGGTTAATCCTGCTTCAAGTGCAGACCCAGAGACTCTAGAGCCAGAACGATTGCATGGCAAATTTGAATTAAACACTCCCACAAACTCTCTTGAAATAACAAAGGGATTATCAGACGAAGCTTGCAACGATACAAATTAGCATCAATCGGTGATCATAATAATTAAAAGAGTAGGTGAAGGTTACATTTCTAAGTGGACAATTGACTCTCTTTGTACGGACACCTCACCATTACGGACACCCCCAGCACCAGACCCCCCCACCCCCCCGCGAAACGCATGAAGAAATGACTGAAATGTACCCTCGTTATTACGCAATCTCGCTATTACGGAAATGTGGACACTTTTATGCCCCCCAGTGCAACATTTCACCTGTTTTTTCTCCCGCCAGAACGGACACTGTCCAAAATTCTGACTCATAACATAAAGCGACATTACAATGAAGGAAAACAAAGAAACGACTCTTCAATTGGATGCAAACACGAGATTTTCCTGCTCGCGGCCAGATCTTTTTCTGGTTCGTAAGGCCACGTAAGAAACTTTATTCTTGCGTAGTTACATATTATTTCACTTGTTTCGCGACAAAACAATTTTTTCTCTCGTGCCCCGCTATTACGTTCTCTCGCTCTTACGGGCGCGAAATCTCCCTCTCTCCCCCCCTCCCTTCCCCCCAGGGCGTGTGCAATAACGGGAGTCGACCGTATACGCCAATTTGGATCTCTACGCGACAACGGAAAGACAGGCTTGACCTACTTGAAGCTCTAATCTTTACAGAGAAATTCCTTCAAAAACTCTAAATTGAGATAAAAATCACCACAGCGCTAAAGACACACAATCCCTACACCAAGATAACGTTGTGCTTGAGTATGCAAAAGATTTATTGCCATACTTATATGTAACACTACCTGCGATGTCTACGAAGATCGTTCTTGTAGTCGTATGCACATGCTTCATAAGACTTCTGATCTCCTCTAGTGTGAACGGATTTCCTTCAACCAACAGTTTTTTAAGTTTAGGCAGTTCTCTAACCACATCAAGTCCCTTCAGTTGGTTATTTCTTAAGTCCAGCTCTTGAAGTCCTTTTAAACGTCTCATACTTTCAGGCAGAGAGGAAAGTCTGTTGTCATTCACATATAAGCACGTCAGGTTTACCAATTGTAGAAAAATATCAGGTATCTCTGCCAAATTGTTGTGGCTCAGATTCAGCGTGTGAATAGTTGCAACTGAAAGGTTCTGAAGGCTAACTAAAAGCATGGCTGCGAGAAAATGTAAGGGATTGCTGCCCAAATTTCTCTTACTTAGATCCACAGCTTTTTGTTTGACAGGAAACATTTCGTCGATAACGAATCCGGCTGCAATTAAAAGATTCTCTACAAAAAAAAAATTATTAGAAAAAAACTAAACACCAAATGACAACTCCATGTCAGTCTCCCTTCTACATCTTAAATAATGCTTACACCTATTACACAAAACGTCTTTCTTGACGAACTATTCCTGGAAACCTTACTTAACAGGAAAGAAGTGCTGGAGTCTCATATTAAGAGAACTAAACACAACTCAGATAAATTGATATAACTGGTATAGAGAACAGGAGCAACCTAGTTTTGACACTAAGAACAAAAAGTCATACTCCCTTTTTCTTCTGGCAAACATAAAAATTTTTTCTGCCATTCCCAGTTTGTTTTCTTTTTCCGGGGGGGGGGAGGGGGGGAAGAATCACCGCTTGTTATCCAAGCACATGTTTCATAGAAACAGCCGCCACCACAACAGAGATACAATTGTAACTCATCTATTTTTTTTTCTTCTTTGACCTTAATAGAATTATAATTAACAACAGGTCTGCCAAATTATTTACGAATACTTGACTGCAGAAATAATGAGATTTCTGTCAAGGCCTATCCACTGAAAGTGTTCTCATTTCCATTAATGGAAAGAAGTGTTCGGCAATGGTCACTCTGCAGGAATGGCGTTAGTAGACTTTCTGAAGCTTTCGGCAATGCTTTTCGTTCAATGTCATGGCGCAAGCTCCAAGCTATCAGCAAGTCTGGCTTCATGCAAGAGTGGAGTATGTGATATTTTACAAAGCATTCTCTATAACATTACAATATGTGGTTGCATATTTTCTTCCAACTGTGTCGTCTTTGGCCGACGCATACTAGGGAATTCTCCTTCAACCCAGGTACTCTTAATCCCCACGGCCGGTTGAATTGAAAGCACTCGTTGATACCGTGGGGATTAAGATTGCCGATTTTAACGATGTTTCGCCGATGCATAACTTTTTGCAAAAAGTAATGCATTGGTGAAACATTGAAAACTCTTGAACAAAAATTTATCTTTCAAATCAACACTCTTAATCCCCACGGTATCAACGAGCGCTTTTCATTCAACTAAGTTAGTCTTTTTTCTCGTCACCATATTCCTAGAAATAGCGTTGCTCCATTTTCTGCATAGAAACGCACATAAAACCTACAATTCCTCCAGTCGCTCTAACGAAGGGCTAGCGCTAGAAACGTCAGCTTTTAAGCTCTTTACAGTGGCCAACCTGCGTTATCAACTCACCTTACCCTTGAAGATCAATGAATAGCCAATTCTACTTACCTATTTCGAAGAAAAGGTCTACCACATTTTCGACTGTTAGTGTTGAAACTTCCATAAAAATCCTAACAAAATTGGTTCCAACTGCATAATCCTGAGCTTCCTGAAAGAACAAATTATAAAGTCGAAATCTCCCACCACAAAGTACCAGCGTGTGTGAGTTGCATTTCTGGAATAACTCCGAGTTAATTTTGGAATTAGAGGGAAAAGAAATGTAGTCTTGTGAAGCACTGTTGTCATCAGTACGGCAAGATACATATAGAGTCGCAGTGTAAATAGGCACTTACTAGAAATGCATTCGTTTCCATAAGATGCAACCCGATCAAACCCCGACCAATAAAATTACAAAATGATTTGATACCAAGGACATAATAAGAAATCACACAAAAATCATCTAAAGAGCTTTCATAAACCACCTCACTTTACCATCCTTTCTCAATCATGATTGGCATCTTTCTCTACAAAAACCATGAAAAAAAAGCCTGTCCTAAGTGATTTCATGTTTAGCACATGTAGTACAATGGCATCATACAAACATGATCACATTACTAACCTTAAAGGACACCTCCCTGCTAAATTCAAAATCTACTTTATTCCCCACAAGAGCTACAAAGACACATGGCCATGGCCAGCCCTGTTGAGCGAGCCCGTCAACGAACTTCTTTGCTTTCTCAAATGAACGTCTCTTTGTTATGTCATACACAACAATAGCAGCGTGTTCCGAGTAATCAAAAGGATTAGGAACTTGGATCAGAGTCGAAGGGGGCCATAACATATCAGTTATTAAGGGAGAGCACATGTGAGGCCACAGACGAACTGTTTTAACATGGCGGTGAACTAAAAGGACAAATGAACATAGATTAAACTTAGATCGCTGAACTATCAAAAAAATCATTTGGTTACTTCCGTGCCCATTGTTAAATGTTTTTTTACCGGTCGAAGGATGAGAGCGATAGAAAAAATCCCTCATATGTCTGTACAGCGAGAAGAATTCGACATTTGGGGACAATCTTGTCTCTAAACAGAGGTAAAAAAAAGAAAGAATTAAAGAACTTGAACTCAAATTATAATGACTACTGTATTTTCGACATATTTTTTGTGATGTGATGAAAAGGTTTACGGTTAGATCGCTCCATGGTTAGATCGCTCCAAGTCAGATCGCTCCATACCGAAGTCAGATCGCTCCACTCGAAAGTTAGTTCGCTCTATCAAATAAGTTACTTCGCTCCATACATAAGTTACTTCGCTCCATGAAGAAAACTAACGTGGAAGGTTGATAAAAGACAGAAGGATAAGGGAAATTTCATCATTTATTACACACTGAAACACTTATTTCATCATTGGTAATTCGCTTTGGTGGGTTCAAGTGAACGAATCGTCGATCACTTTATATTTCAGCAACTTGATCGCAAGCAACATCATCAACTATAAACTACAAAGATCAGAAGTAAGTTAGGTTATTAGTTTTCTACGTTCATTACACACTGAAACACTTGTTCCAACATCGGTAGTTCGACCGATCGCAAGACGCAATACACATGATCAGAAGTAGATCAGAAGTAAGTTAGTGTATTAGGTTTCTACATGGAGCGAAGTAACTTATGTATGGAGCGAAATAACTTATTTGATGGAGCGAACTAACTTTCGAGTGGAGCGATCTGACTTCGGTAGGGAGCGATCTGACTTGGAGCGATCTAACCATGGAGCGATCTAACCGGATACCGATGAAAAGTGTAAAGGTCAGCAATAGAAATTACATACTTACACCTAAAAAGCTTACAACTTTTGGAAGAAGACATCAATCAACTATTGGCCTTAAATACACATTTCGCTAGTCATTGACGCAAAAAAATTCATTCATTTGCGCTTAGCGTTGGTTCAATAAAGTCACAGTACATTCATTAGCGCAATACTAAACTTCATTTAAGCGAAGTAAACTTCAATAGTGCGTTTAATATATGGATGAACATTCAATAGCTTCAGGGTGCAATCTATAGCACCTTTGGACATTCGCACACATGGAATGTAACGTCAATAGCACGAACTGACGAAGCCTAGCATTTATGGACAATCTGTCGTTGAAAATGGACTTTCATTAGAACAATTTCCATAATCCCTAAAATTCATTCGAGCAATTAACACAAACAATAATGTGAATGGAATAGTCGTTTTTTTAACACAGGCAAACAATAGCATGGTGCAAAACAACATTAACAAACATAGAGCAATCATTACAACTTGGAGAACGAAAGCATGTTCGCACACTCTGTAAAAAAATAAAAGTGTACTGAGTTATTTATCCTTCAATTTGCTCTCTGTTTAGACAACGAGGCAGGTATGTCTGCATAAAACGGAGCCACTGTCCTCATTTAGCTGGGGTTATTGTTCCGACATTTCGCTGTCGCCTGGCTTCTTCGCGTGCGTTCATTTGTTGTTGCACGTCTGGGTGGCTAATATCTGTCTTAATGGCTGCCTCTAGCGCACTGATACCTTGTTCTACAATGTTGAGGAAAGGACTATATGGTGGCAGTTTCTTGAGTTCTGTAATTTGCCCGGAATCAGCGGGGTTATGGTGAGCAGGTGTACCATCATATATAAATATGACGTTTTCATTAGGGTCGAGGTTCAGCCTTGTCTGAGCCAAGAAGTCACTGAACCTCTGCTCATTCATACCACCGATAGTTGATGGATAAGATACGAGGTCATTGGTTAAAGAAATGACAAGTGCCACGGTAACATTTCGCCCTCTTTGCCCGCAAACTTAGCTGTAAGTAGCTCTCTCCGGTTCTGGCTCTTCCTTGGTTTCTAGCAGTCGATATATTGTAGCCGCATTCATCGATGAAAACACAGTGGTTCACCACGGCATGCCTCATAAACCAACAAGAGTAGTCGTATCGTTTATGGATCACATTTGGTCGATTTCTCTCAGCTGGTAGAGGTCTCGCTTGTTTCACTCAATACAGCATACCTTGCAAGGTCCTCGAGACCGTGCGGTCGTGGATTTCATGCTTATTTCGCAAACGTTGGCGTAACTCTTGATTGATTTGTGACAGTGTCAGAAGGCAATTTTCATTGACGATGTCACTTAAAGATTCTTTCATTTCTTCATCGACGCGAACGTTGTTTTGTCCACCACGCGGTCTTTCTGCGATTCGTCCTTCTCTCGCATATCTTACTACGATACCTCTTGCAGTTAATTTATTCACTCCTATCGTGTCCGACACTGCGAGGACAGGCGGTGTACGCACTCGGATTGCGTTGCATCATGGTCGTAAAACGGAAAGCGAGTCATTTGCATCCTGTCGCGGTCGAGTGAACATCTCTGATGGCCGCGAGATAGCGTGAATAAACGTGGCTTGTAATGGGGATTCACTGTCTGTTGCCGTTCTTCCCAAAGTTAAAAAGTGTTATTCCTCCGTGAAAACTCGTTATTAGGGGGCAACTGAAGAGATTCAGAAAGAATCGAAACTGCAGCCTTGCCCAAGAATCTATTCATTTGGCGGCGGTTAAACTCACAGCCGATGGCTGTGTGAATAATATCAAATAGACTTTTTTACGGTTCCCGGCGCCATATTGGATTAGTAACCGCGCACACACGATAACGAGGCTAGCGTTAACCCGGCGGTTCTTTCAAACAGCTGATCTGCTGACATTTCACGTTCTAATGCACTTTTCAATGCGATTTCTCCCTTCAAAATGGTTCTTTAATAAAACAGTATGGAAATTTCGTCATTAGATGACATCCAGAAACTCGAAGCGAAAGATCTCAGGAAGATTTTAAATCTGATAAGATTTTAAAATCTGATTCAAAATCGACGGGCGGAATTAGAGCCGACTTAGTGTCGAAAATTTATGCTTTGCTGATGTAACACGTCCTTCCATCGAGTAGTGGAGAAAACTGAGAACTTCTTACAGATGTCCAGGACCTAGAACAAAACCAGAGCGACTTCAAATACGAAGCAACTATGGTAAGGATTTCAGCCCTTGGATGGTCGAGCGATCTCCGTAATTTACCCGAGATGAATTTCATTCAGCTTTACGAATACCCCGTTGTTTCACGAGAATATCGCCACATCGTGTTGAGAGGAACGCATTATAGGAAGTACCGCAGAAGCTGTTCAGTATGGCTTAGAAAGCGAGGCAAAAGCTGTAGCCCTCCAGGTAGAGGAGATTTGTTATTGCTGCTGTTGTTGATGTGGTACTTGTTGTTGTACCATATTCTTCAGTTAAAGTTGTTCCCATTTTGTTTACCAAGATGTATGTTAGTTTGCCATTTGTACATTGTAACTTATGGGAAAATATACAATAGAGCCTGTAGAACCAATTGATTATAACCCTTCTTTCTATCAACCCATGAGGGAAACTGTAACTAACAGATGTCATAATATTTTGAAACCCATCTGGCCCAGGACAACTTATGCTCGTGATACATTGAAAACCATTTCAGTTTGCGACTCATGGTAATTTATTAGGTGGCAAGACAGCATTGAAAGAATCAGACCAAAATATTAGACAATTTAAAAACTCCCAAAAGTGACTGATTCATGTAACTTCTCCCTATAATAGCCAAACACTATCCAGCAAACAGATAATGATAATACTGAAAGTTACCAGGCAGAAGTTATCTTAATCTCACATCAAATTCTCATAACTTATTTACAAGTAAATGTGAAGCGACTAGAAAGGAGAATTAAGAATCAGTTACTGTAAAAATTTTCTTGTGTATTTGTGTTGTTCTATCTTGAGACGAACGCAAAGTCCGGTAAAATTTACTTGATAGCGACTATGGAATATACATGGTGCGCCTACTTGTCGCCACCGTTAACTGGCATAAATCTCTACAATTTGTAAAAAAGTCTAACATAACACTCTTACCTTGTTTACTTATGATTTTATTAGCCTTTTCGATTATTATATTACGCCTGAGTATTACTTTTTGACAGGAGCACAGGTTTTGCGTTGTGTTTTCCCCTCCCTCATTGATATCATAAGCTAGTCACGCAATAGTTGATACCGACACAAGTGAATATTTACCATGTATGAAGATTTTTGTTTACGTTGAATTGAAAATATTAAAATATGTGCTTTCTTTACTAATCGTTGTTTCAGCGGCAGCGAAGCAATTGAAAGTGGGTGGTTCCTTCAACGCTACTGAAATTTTTAGTATTCAGACAGGCGAGCAAAGCGTGATGCTCTGGGAATAAAGACTTTTAGGGGCCTTTTACATGATATCCGAATGAGTTTTGTTCAAGAACGAGTTCATACCGGTTACCACATAATATCCAGTGTAAAATTCATTCGAAACGAGTCATTTCTGAGTGAGTTTATTGGGGTTTTTATTACAGAACGAAACACTCATTCCGGACGACCTTTTCTACCTGTACAATGTAAACGCGGCACGGCTCTCATATTTGTATGAATCCTCTGTAGGAGCGAGGGAAGCATTGAAAAAGACAGAAAAGGACATAAACACTTGTTTTTACAGGCTAATTGTTGGTACTCCCACAC
>NW_026709406.1:20000-50022 GCF_030620025.1 Pocillopora verrucosa
GAGACGTACAGACGAAAACATTTTACAGTTTATTTAGGGCACATCTGACAATGACAGTCTTTCTCACTTGTAAGAAATAACAATTTTCGTACTGTGAGTACTAATTACAACTGACTGATTATAATCTTCGCTCTGGTTTTCGTCTAAAACCTTTTCGCTTAACCCCTGGCTCTGCGTTATGAAAATGGCAGATTCGTCTTCCGAAGAATCTTCCATCAAGCTTCAAAACAGTAGCAACTCTTTGCCTTCCAAGAAACAACTCAAATAACCAAGTGCATTGCGTTAATATAAAATGCAAATTACGTTTGCATGAAATTCAATCACACACCTGAAAGATGTGGAAAGTTACATAATCTTTACAAGGATTTAACAATGACTAAATTCCGGGAAATGAAAAGGGTTATGTAATTTGTATAACTACTAGACAATACGTGCTAATTGCATTGTTGGAGAGAGAAAATAGAAGGATTTCATGAGAGTCAATGATTATATCATCTTTGCAAGTAGTTAACAATGGCTGAATTGGGGAATGAAAAAGGATTATGCAATTTGTATTATTACTGGACAATGCTTGCCAGTTGCATTGTTGGTGTACCAAAACATCAATATGAAGGGGCGACTGAAATCGTCGATGTAATGCAGAGAGAGAACAATAGGATTTTATGAGGGTCAATAATTATAATAGTTAATTACTGAGGTTCGCAGCATTATTGGGTATAATGCTGCGAACCTCAGTAATTATCTATTAAATAATGCTATGGTTTGTCAGTTCGTGCTATTGACGTTACATTCCGTGTGCACGAATGTCCAAAGGTGCTATAGATTCCACCTTGCTATTGAATGCTATTGAATGTTCATCCATATATTAAACGCACTATTGAAAGTTTACTGCGTTTTAATGAAGTTTAGCATGGCGTTAATGAATGTACTGTGACTTTAATGAACCAGCGCTAAGCACAAATGAATGAATATTTTGCGTTAATGACTAACAAAAGGTGTAGCTATTTTCTGTGCCACAGCTGTGTATCTCGTAACTTTAACAATCAAAACAATATAAAGGAGAAAAAATCTAAAAAACTGAAGTTATAATGATAAATTGACCATTGATTAGATTAATTTCGTTTCCACTTACCTAAAAGTATCGAACAAAATTGCCCTTCTGGACTTTCTATACCACAGACATGAAGTTCCGGCTGTGAATATCAAGAATGATACAAAGCCTTTCATAATACAATCAGTGACTTTGTGCCTTTTTGAGTTGTTCTATGAAAACTAAAGGAATCCCCCTTCTCACTGGGCTACTAAGTAAGCATTTACCAGTTAAGAGGCGATCTCTGTAAGAGCGGTCCAGGGCATTTCGCATCGGAAAAAAGTTTTCCCTCGAACTTTGCCCAATAAACTATCTTTGGTAACAAGTAATAAGTGCAAGATGTTTTTATATTTTTCTGCAGCCAAACATCTTGTTTGCAGAAATCAAGCGGAGTTTTTAATGGTCTGGTCTGGACTTGAGCAATATCAACCAAGAACCACCTTATATATCGCACACTTGAAGAATACAAAATATTTTTTAGTTGCATGCGGTGTGATACGAGGACCGGGCTATTCAACTTTTGAAATTTTCGATGTCGCAAGAGGTCAAAAAAGGGCCTTTTGCAGCTTTGACTTTTGAGAGCTCTAAAAATTTTATTTTAACGTATTTCCAGAAACTAATGTGGTTTTATTTACTTGTTACCAAAGATAGTTTATTGGGCAAAGTTTGAGGGAAAACTTTTTTCCGATGCGAAATGCCCTGGACCGCTCTTACAGAGATCGCCTCTTAACTACTCAAGTTGCTAAAGCAGGAAGGAAGGAAGGAAGGATTGAACTCCACTGTATCTTGAAATACATCTTTAGTTAAATAGACTCAGGTTAATAAAATCATTACTGCCAGTGGCAATTATATAGTTTAAATATTTTTGGGTTTTTTCCCTTGAAATATTTTTTTTAACAAAAGAATTATAGAAAAGTAGTTGGAATGATGGGATATATAATGATCAAATACATGTTTGAAACCATCTTGACCTGGAATTCGAAAATTCAAACTACTAACAAAATAAATTCCATTAACTAAGTTCCACAAAAGTTTAGTGGTGGGAAAAACCTCACTCAGGGGTGCCCCCTATCCACCCCCCTACATTATTTTCCAGCAAGCAAATTAAATTTCTTTCCTTCACTTGATTGATTGAGTATATTATTTTTTCATAACACTTCTACATAAACAGGTGGTTTGAATAAACAGTAGAAAGGGGATGTTGATTGATGGCAAGTAAAATGGTTTACTGTATATGATCTTAAGGAGGATTTAAGTTCTGTTGTCTTACCCCCCTGGGAAATTGGTCCTTGCCTCTATACCAACTGGGAAATAATCTTCACCGAAACAGCCTTTTTATTCAAATTCTCAACAAAGAAAGCAGAATTATAAGAGCCAGACTTAGCATATATATATGATCAACATACCACATACAGAATAGGACAATAAAAAGAAAACCACTGAGTTTTAAAATGAATTTTTGCAAAATTAAGTCTCCAATAACATTCACAATGGCTGTAAAGATAACTCTCTGTTTCAAGCTATCATAAGTTAACAAACCAATTAAAGTAAAAACTTTGATCGAGGATTGTATCTTGCAGAGGATTCAGTTTATTTAAGGTATTTCTGAGCCATGCATTGACTAGCTGTAATGTTCAATGTGGCAATTAACCAACAGTCATGTTTATGTGGGCAGGTTTGAGTAACAAAGCATTGATGATCAATCAGTAGGCAATTAGCTCAGCCAACCAGTTTGCTCTGTAGCTCTGGCTGCTTTCAAGCGGCTGTGCTCTGTTTATTTACAATTATTCAGTTAAGGGATATAAGTTTCTAGAGAAACTCTGGTGCTGCATCAATAGGAGAGTACAACAGGGTAATTAAGTATAATTATCCATTGAATTGATTATGCAAATTGGCCACCATACAGAGTTTCAAAGCTAATGTTTCCAGCATTAGCCTTTTGTCAGAGTGAATGGAGGAATTGTGGGTTGTGTGTGTTTTTATGCAGAAAATAGAGCTACACTATTGGTAGGAATATGATGACTCAAAAACAAGAATGAATTAGTTGAATAAAAAGTGCTGGTTGATACCATGGGGATTAAGAGTGCTGATTAGAAAGATAAATTTTTGTTCTAGAGTTTTGCACCTTTAAAGATTTAGTTGCCAACCATGCAATCGAAAGATCATCTGCACTGTAGTTGCCACCAGTGCAACCCTAAGATCTTGTTGCCACCAATGCAATCTAAAGATGTAGTTGCAACAATGCAATCTAAAGATCGAGTTGCCATCCAAGCCATCTAAAGATCTAGTTTTTAATCATGCAATCTCATATCCAGTTGCCGATGATGCAATCTTGAGATCTAGTTGCCAACCATGCAATCTAATATCTAGTTGCCAATCATGCATATGCAAGTAACACTCTAGCCAAATTATTGGAATGAAATTCTAACTGTAGGTAAATTGACCAGTTATCAGACTCATGAATATGGAGATCAGGACCATGTAATTAAGTGAAAAAGATGTCTTCTATCAAAAAGCATCATTGCTGATAGCAAAAAAACCAGTCGAGAAGTATGTGGGATCAACATCTGATAGTCAGAAAAATAATGAGGATTGAAATGCAACAATGACAGCATGTCAAAACACACCAATAACAACAAACCAAGGTTCTAAATGACAACACTTAAACTTACAACCTAATTGCCTGACAAAGACTAGCAATAAAGCAGTTGGAATGTCACAATCAAAACACGATTATTAGCCTGACTCTTACAAAGTGAGACAAACAATTAAATGTTCATTTGTAGATTCTAAATCACATCCGATATTTGAAAACTGGTTTAACTTACAAAATTTAAGATTTATCAGCAGAATTTTATGACGTGATACATTTGCCAAATGAAAAATAAACCCTCTAATAAAATCATAACATTCCCTCTTAAAGAGGAAAACAGAGATTTCTGTAAGCCCCTTACTATTCTGAAACATTGTCGTAGTCCCAAAAGCACTTTATTGTTTTAGCCATTGTTTTCAGTTCAGTGAGTTTCATTCGGATCACTTAGGATTCTGGATGCCGGAAGGATAAAAATTAAAAAGTCCTCATTTGCACTGATGAACATTCCATGGGTTGTTATTCGTTCTCCCACGAAACATTGAAGCAGTGAACAAGGTACATGCAACATTCTGTTGAAGAGACCATATAATTGAAGTCTAGAAGTTTTTAATTGGAGAATGATTCCTTTTAAAATATGATTCAAATGGAGAATTCAGCCTTCAGCTAGCTTGACTACTTTCTTACAGCTTCAAAATGTGATGCGAGGAAGTGAGACAGTGAGCAAATACCCTTTCGCACATTCATCATTACAATTACATGAAATTTCTACTTACATGCCTCATGAAACTCTCCATTGCAAAAAGATCCTCGATTACCTCTCAACAATCAGGTGAGAGAAGGTGTCTACCATCAAAAAGCATAATTGCCAATCAGCAACAAAGTGGACCTATGAAGGAACAACATCTGATAGTCAGACTACTAATAAGGATTGAAATGCAGCAAGACAGCACATCAAAACACACAAATAACAACAAACCAAGGTGCTATAACTTCATTGCCTGACAAAGACTAGCAGTAAAGCAGTTGAAATGTCACGATCAATACGCAATTATTAGCCTGACTCTTACATTGTGGGAAAAATGATTAAATGTTCATTTATAGATTCTTAAACATACGAATTTAAGATTTATCAGCGGAATTTTATGAAGTGGTACGTTTTCCAAATGAAAAATAAACCCTCTTATTAAATCACAACATTCTCTCTTAAAGAGGAAAACAGAAATTTCCATATAGTCCCGTATTATCTGAAATACAGCGTAGTCCCAAAGGCAATTTGTTGTTTACATCATTGTTTTCTTTATCCAAGAGCTGTATGCATAGGAAGTCGCCCTATGGAGCTTTACGGAATTTATCAGCTGACTGTTATAACTTAGTACCATTGCCGATTGAACTACAAACCTATTAATCAAATCATAACATTCCCTCATTGTCGTACTTAGAGAATATTTCCGAGTAAAAACAGAATGCTTAGTAGTCGAATTCTTCCCTGATATGTACAAGTATGACATCCGTTGCATCCTAACTTACTTTGCAACTCTACCTTACATTATGCTCAGTAAACATCAAAAACCTCTTACCTCAGCAGGAGAAACTACAGACTATACAGGAGCAAGAAATAATAAAAGTACAGCCATAACCTTCGCCTAAACAGCAGATGAACACTCCACTTAAGTCAAAAATCACTTCCGCCCGTCTTTGGCCCAACATGCATTGCCTGTCAGCTAAGCGTTCACTCCTTACCCATGCGTGATGCACGTGACTTTGTTTTGAGAGTGGTCACGCTAAGTTGAAGCAAGCGAAATTTGTAGGACAAATGCACCGAATTCCAAGACGAATTGACTGAAAGATCAAAAAGGACGAATAATCCAATATTGAGGACAGCGATCATGGATATATATATCCATATATATGGATCGCAAAATTCACCACTCCGTTTCAATACACCTCGCTGACGGTAGTTAATTTTGAACCTGTAAGGTTTGACCTTCATCTGAAGTCGTTCAGTCTCATGTTAAAGAAACAAATAAAATTTTATCTCGGTTGAGGGACTGATTGGAATTTTCTTTGTTTTTTCCTACTGTTTTCCCGGTCCCTACTCTTTTTACCTCTATGTCTTCTTTGTTCTGCGTCATTCGTGAACGAAACAGGTTCTTACAAAGAGGATAGTTGACAGACGGAATTGAATATGGTGGTTGTAAGACCTGTTATTTGTGTAACAAACAAAAAGAAAAGACATTTCGTCTTTATTTATGGGGGCTGGCGGGTGGAAAGAGAACATTCTTGGAACTCATTGCAAATCTTCGAAATATAGGCAAGGCCCAACACTAGGGTCCTGTTCAAACAGTTTCTGATGTAAAGAACTCTCCCCTTCAACACAACTTTATAGAACGTTAATATGGAGTTGTGAGTTAAAAAAGGACACCCACACACAAAAGGCAGAAAACATGAAGACTCCATTTTATACATCTTTTTTTGGGGTCTATTGCAAATTACATATAAACTTTTTTGGTATTCGGTCCATTAGTCATTCAGCTATAAAGTCAACAGCCCTCTGTAATACATGATAGCTACCCTCACAGCTGTACCTCTGAAATTCTTGTGAACAAAAGAAAAATGACCAAAAACGATTTCAAGGTTATTTTATTTTCATGCCCGTATAGGTGTTTGCAAAAACATGAATTGAGCTTTTAGTTGATGCATTTAACCTTTTGCCTTGTGATAAACTGGGGAAATTGTCGCTCTGACGAAGAGCCAACGCTCGAAACTTCAGACATACAGTTAACGTACGTTTTCCTTCGAATTCTACGCATCTACATCATGGAATACTCTCACAAATTCTCTTGAAAGTGTTGTTTCGGTTTCGCCCTTCAACGCTGCCTAACAAACATTGTTATTCGGAAGTTTTTTCTCTAAGAGAATTGTTTTATATGTTTTACTTCTTTAGTGTTATAGTTATTTTGAGTTAAAGATTGATTTTGTAGGTCTAAGCGCATTGAGACTTGAAATACGCACATAAGAAAACATTGTTATTGCTATTATCATTATTATAATTATTATTATCATTACTATTATTACTGAGAGTGACGATAACTTGTCCAGATTGGAAACCTGTTGAAACGATAAATCCCTCTTCATGCCATGTGAATTACTGTTTCTGCAATTACTAGAAAATGCTTTACTATTAGAATATTTAATTAAGTTCAAGTTAATTCAAGTTCGAGTTGATATTTCTTAATTACTACACTGTTGAACTTTAAGCTGGAAATCTGTCGCAAGGGCAGCATCTTATTTCGTTTTATAATTAAACGGATCAGACCAAACAACACGGTGTCGATTATTTTGAACCCGCCTTTTGAAGTCGGAAAACTCATTTGAATTACAATATTTTCAAATTTAATATTCATATTAGCGCTTAGTCTTGCACGTGGAAAGAGCCTACGAATTACAAGAAATTTGAGCGTCTAACTTGGCTTCTATGGAATCAAGAAACACGTCATTTCAACCCTATAACCCTATAACCTAGGATATTGTCTGTTCTGTCCAGGTCGGCGAGTGTTTCTTTTACTGGATCAAGCGGTTCAGATACCATGCCGATGATTTGTGATCTTCATTATGTCTAGACATTCATTCAGGTGTGTTACCTAGAGAAAGTTACATTTGGATAGAAATACAGTGTGCATCTTTCTCGTTATGAACCTTGTAAAGTTAATTTACAGAGTCAAATGTATGAAGGAAGAACGTTATGCACATAGCACAGTGCAGTTCAAACCCTCAGTGGCAGCCGCCATGACAGTTCTTCTTCAGCGTGACCTTAATGGAAATGCGAGAAATTCGTACTTTACTGTAGGTTTAGTTATCACTTATTTGCTTATATCTCTTTTCATTCCAGTACATATTTTTTCAATGAATGAGTTGCCAGGGGTCACCACTGCACAAGCATGACAAGTTGCTAGAATTATACCCCATTCACACCAGCAAAACATGTTTTGTTAAACTGGTTTTCATTGAATGAAAATTAGAAACAGAGAACTGAAAAACTTGATTTTCCATTGGGTTCAAGTACTTGCTAACTTGCATTTCCAATGTGCTACATTCAAGTCAAAAATATTCGGCTAAATAGTTTCTATGAAGAAAAAAAAAATAAAACTGTGTTTAACAAAACAACTTTTAAACATGTTTAAGCTTTGGTGTGAATGGGGCATTAGATATATAGCGAAAGTTTGTTTCGAGGTCCGAAAAAATGATCTTACATTAGAGAGAGAGAACGCTTTTCGCCGCTGTTTTATCAGAAATGGATTGAGATAATTTTGATACGAAGGAAGTGTAAGTTTTTCTTGTAATAACCACGAAATATGTTATAAAATATACCGATAAACTTCTCTCCTTACGCAAGGGTTATTGGTCTCGACATGTCACAAGAGTAGCTCTAAATCGCTAGGAAATAACTTCATTCTTGCAACTTGAAATGTTTGCCCGGTCAACTCATTCATTAGCTTTCATAAATATAGAATGTTGACCAAAAGTGTGTTTTAAGCACACTCGCTCTTTCCTTTACCCTCTAAGATCGTCAGAGAAGATGAAGGTAATTGTGAAAACGTTATATCGTAGACTCCGGTTTCTGGTTACCAAAGGATTGGATCGTTGGGCAGTACTTGCTTTTATTCACGTTGTAAGAAAACCCCGAGCTAAAAACATGCTTATTAGTCACCTGCTATAATCATCATCATCATCATCATCATCATCATCATCATCATCATCATCATCATCATCATCATCATCATCATCATATATAGCGCTATATATATTACTCTATAGCGCTTCACAGTCTTGAAAAAAGAAAATCAAAGAAATACATAAATAAAAATAGGTATTTACGAAGATAAAAATGTAAAATGCATAGAAAAGAGTAATAAACAAGTAAGTGAAGAGAAAAACAAAAATGCACGTTATGTATACAACTACTGCAAGTAGGCCTCTTTAAATAAAAATGTCTCTAGCAATTTCTTAAAAGTGTTAATGTTCGTGTATGTCTTCAGTTCTTTCGGTAAGGTATTCCATAGTTTAGTCCCTATAGCTCACTGATCTTCCTCCAAAGGACTTATGCTTGATGGCGGGGATCACCAAGTCATTGTTGCCATCAGCCCTTGTTCTTTTCATAGGTCTCCTCTTCATGAGTTCCTCAAGGTAAGTTGGTGCCAGACCGTTTAACGACATGAAAGTCAACATTAGAACTTTATAGTGAATACGTTGACGTATAGGCAGCCAATGATATTGTTTAAGAACTGGAGTTATGTGTTCATATTTACCATGTTGAGAGATGAAACATGCAGGAGATTCTGAACCCTGGTGAAGTGCTTTAGCGTTGACTCTGGCGGACCATATATAGAGAATTGCATTGCAATAATCAAGTTTAGATGTAATCATTGTATGAACCATTGCCTTAGCTGCAGTCTCATTGATACAGCGTCTGATCTTGAAGATATTTCTCAGCGTTTAGAAGTATTTCTTTGCGACATTTCGAACATGTTGTTTTACGGTTAAGTCACTGTCAAAGTCAACACTCAGAAGGCGAATACACTTGGTGACATCAACTTCCTCGTTACCAACAGTGAGTGGTTGTAGTTCGATCAGATTACGTCGAGGTCCATCTACTGCCATTATTTCATTTCCATGATTGAGGGTATGCCAAATGGATTAAAAGCGTTGTCTTTCTATCAAACAAGATGAAAACTACATGCGCGCTAAGTTACTTGTTATTGACTGAGTGACCGGCCACACTGTGCATCGAGCCGCAGTTGTTCTAGGACGTACAACTTAAAAAAGGTAAAACAAAAGGTAGGTAAGCTATATTTGAACGGTTGTGGAGAAGAAGTTTATTCGTCTTGTCTCGAGCGTTGGACAGAAGTAAAAAATTAACAGTCCCCATGAGGAATCGAATGTCGAACCTTTTGATTTCTTGCTCCGATGCCTTACCACTGGGCCACAGAGACCCCACGATGAGTTACGCCATTATAAGGACGGTTGTTGACGCGCGTCTTGCATACAGCTAAGTTAAGCAATGTCCAAAGCGTCATATGAGAATAAGAACGAGACGAAACGGAAAAACATCTTTTTAAATCACTTTGCCGTGCTCAAAATTAACCATCTTTCTTAATTAAAAGGCTATTAGAAGATGTTAGTCAATATCTTCGCTCTTTTCTAGAAAAGAGCGATATGCCGCCCTAATCAATGACAAGTTCAAGAAAAATCCAATGCCCCATTTGCCTTGTCTAAGACCGCGAATTTTGGTGCACTAGCTTATATAATAGGCGCCATTGTAATTTCTGAGGTTTGCTCCACAGCGGTGGCCGGAGATCGCCACCATGTGCCGCTATGGAACGTGCGCGTCGGACCACATCGTGATCGCAATCGCTCTGACATTATGATTTGTATAAATTTTTGACAGAGACGCCAGTTTGGATATATCTTTCATAATTCCTTTTTTATTTTGTCTTTAAACGAGAAACTGCACTGTACGAGTGTTAGCCATGTTTGAAAGTTTTGTTACCGTAAATAAGCTTATGACAATCTTAGAGCTTGAAAACCTTAAAAAAGTCGGTAAGTCCATTTTCTAGATAAGACGAAGATATGTTTAAAAATCTAGTACAGCTCCTGAATTTTAGCCCCCAAAAGTGAAGAAAAAAAAATAAATACAACTTGAGACATAGCTCCAAGGAACATTTGATTTATCTTCGAAAATATAACTAAACAATCCCATTCCAGTTTCGTTAAAGCCAGTTTGAACTGAGTACTCCCGAATTTCCTCCTGTAGGCGTTTCATGGTCGAGAAAGGAAAGGAAAGTACAATGTAGGAGAATACAGACAACAAAAGGAAAATATTGCTATGTTCCTATATTTTTATCTTACTGTCTTTCACGGTCTATTCATCTTTTCTAATATATAGTACGGTACAGAACTGTGATACTCTACAAATACTATATTTTGGTGCTTGTCTTTACACATGTTTATGAAGACAAAGGTTGATTAAATTTTTTAGTTCATAAGGAATGAATTAATGATCGAAAATTTTTAATGGATCTGACTAAAAGTATACGTTGGATACTTAGCAGCTTTCTACTCAGTCTCGAACTTGGTTGTCAAACATCTCTGATTTCGGAAAAAGGGGATTTTGCTGGGAAGATCTGATATGGGCAGCAGATCCTTGCTAAACTGATAATATATCGCATCTAAATGGTTACCACTGGACCACAAAGCTAATGGAATCGCATTTAAAAATGCCACCAAGACAAGTCTCTTCCACTGCCTTCGCCAAACAGCCATAACTGGTATGTTCTGATAACGTGTTTCAATTGCAAGAGACACACTTGTGAAAAAACACTTAATCACCAGTGGAACTAAGGTCTAAATAGCAAACGACATTAACAAATGTGAAAAGGAATCGCTTTGTAACTAAATAAATTGAGTAACTAATAAGTCGCCGTTAACAGAGTATTATGGCAGTAGACTTAAGCATCATACTCATGATAGCATTGTCTGCCATTAAGTCTCTCACGGTGAGGAGTTCGAAAGCTTCCCCAGGCTGGGGTTCTTTTCCAAGGCTGATAGCAAAAGTGATCGTGAACACACAACGGCGACTCCAAAGTACAATGGCACCAATAAAACATAAGAATATCGTGGATGAGTGACGTTCCATAATTGCTCAACAGAAATTCGCGAAACAATTTTCATACCAATGAAAGGAGAAAAAATTTCAAGTCATAATTTGCAATTAGCAATTCATAGCTTTTGGAGAAGTTTTCAATTGGCGGGAGTAAACCAAAAACCAAAGTAATTATAACCACCAACAATAACGGAGTACTGCATCGTTATCAGCCAAAGAGGTTTGAAAAGAAATACAGGCAAACTGCCAAAATTGAGGGCAAACGACCAGGCAAGATTCTTTTTTCGTTTGGCATCTGATTTGTTTCGCACATTAAGCGAGTTTCTAGACCAATCACACACCGAACTAAAGAAAACCAAAGCAGTACGGGATTACTCTTTACATTCAGTTAAGAATTTCTCTATATCAACCTTTCAATCTAACCACGAAAACTCGATAACAATTCAGTGACTTAAGCTCATCCAAAACGAAAAACCTGCGACCCCTAAAAAGCTATGTTTTATCTGAAGCTTTCTTTTTCTGGTTGCGTTCTGTTTCTTCGCTGAGGTCTTCCTGGTTTGTAGCGATAGCTGCCGAAATACTTTTCTTTAGCCTGTAAATGAAACAAGAAAACAAACCAAAATTAATGAACAAAAAATTCACATTTCCCAAGGTATGGTTTTCCGCAAAGTGATTGGAATTCGGAATGTTAATTTAATGAGAATAAAAAACAAGGAGAACCTGAAGAAAAACGCCGAGGGAAAAGGCGCGGATCAACAACAAACTCAGCCGACATGAGAAGCAAGGTCCTGGATATAACCCGGCCAAAATGGTAGGAAGCAAGTGTTCTCACAACAGTACCATCCCTGGTCCTCAGGTACATTGAGCAGCTGTGATTCGTGAATACCTCTGACTTAAGCTTGTATGCTTTACAATGTTCTCCTACCGAGCGACTTTTGTTCAAATACAAATAGCATATCTTAATATAACTTATGAAGCACATAAATGAACACATAATTCGCTTTCCAGACGTTTTCTTCAGTTGCCATTTTTTCAAACAGACTGCAAAAGACCACTCCAAGTAAAACTGTAATAATATGTAAAAACCCACCGAGGAATATAAAGTACATGCCGCCTCCCCCATCAACTAACGAAGGACACAGACATGCCGCCGTTGGAAACAGAATGTGGAAATGATGAATCAAATAAATGACTTACGAATTGCCTGAGAATTTCGTAAACTCAAAGAACTACTGTATCAAACGAGAGTGTTTGATTTTAGAGATACCTTAAATCTAAAAGAAAAGATGAAATCCAAACAGACAGAAACAATATATTTGAATACCTGAAGTTTCATGTTTTGCTACGTTACACAACTTACTACCTCAAATTTTATAGCACTTCATGTTAGCATATATGCAGTTCGAAATCATGAGTGCGACAGTTGTTGGCTACCAAATCTATCCGTCCAATGCGTTGTCGGAAAGTGAAGCGTTCTCGCTTGGAGAACGGAGACGCGTACGCCATCGCGTGTATGACTGATCAGCCCACAACATCGAGCCACCTGATTTACGTTTACTGAATAGAAAATAAAGTCCAATTTAGCCCACGTGTTCCCCTTTTTCCCAAAAATGTTGAGGGCTGCACGGTCTTTTTGTTAGAAGCAAGGTTGTGCGTTGTGGACCAAACATAGCGAAGGTTTTTTTCGCATGGCACCCGAGTGTGGTCACACTGAACTGTCGGGTATTTTCGGGGTTACCCTTTACAGTACAATCTTCGTTATCAAGAACGAGAGGAGGACTTTCTAAGTATGTGTCCCTTAAGAGAGGAAAAAATCATGAGTGAACGGGGAGGAGGTGGTCAAGAAGTTATTTGCCGCGTTTTCAGAATCAAACATTGGACCCTGCGTATCAAAAGTACTTGCAATGAATAGCTGTTTGCTTAATGAAGAATGAGGGTCTTAATGGTGTGATGGATAACACCTACTTGGAATGAAAGACAAAAATGAATACAAAACTAGACGAATTGGTTGTTGCCTAGTGTCACTTTCCATATGCTTACTTCAAATTTATCATTATTTTATGTGCATGAAAATAGGCCTTTTTGTCCCTCTTCTGATTAAAAAAATTCACTATTTTTTTCTAACGATAACGAGAGAAGGAAGGCCAGTTTGCAAGTACCTAAGAGATTAACAATTAATTCCACCGTTTTTGAATGAGGCAATAAGTGAACTGACCTTTTTCATTCAGTTTTTTAATCTGCATGTCACTTAGAATACTGCAACGTCGTTTCAAAACAGCGTCAAAGTGATGTCTTCGATTGCAACAGCCTTGCTTGAAGCCATCAGCAGAAAAACTTGAAGATAGCGATCTGACTTATGAAAAATTTCGTTCCCTTATCGTGCGTAAGATCGACGATATAAAGTCAAGGAAAGATTTAACAACAAGTATCAGCTTCTTTAAAGAAGGAGTCGAATTTTTGTATGCAGAGTTTGACGAGGGAAAGTTCGGAAGTGGGTATAACGCAGCAACAGCACAGGCGGTTAGTGCAGAAACACTTTCTCTCACTTTAGGAATGAGAAATTTGGGGCTTGATAGCCTGGATAAATTAGCAACGAGAAATCACTGTTAAGCGAAGTAATAATTTTAAGACGCTCGAAGAAAAGCAACAGAGGCCTACAATAATGAAGCTCTAGAAACGTCTGACCGTATTCAAGCAATGCAGTACCGAGTGATGATACCAATATTAGAAAATGTGGACCATCCCTTGGATACATTGGTACGATGCAAACTGTGCATTGATGATTTACACTCTATGCCAGCTGTTAAAAATAGTTTTTAACTACGAAATCATTTCCACTATCCGTCACGTGAATCGTGTCATCTACGATGTCACTGTTGCAGTTGGTAAATGTGTATCTCTTCCCATGTACTCTGCTCATACTCACTGGGAAGGCATAGGAGCTTATTTACCAGATAGGTATTGCTACAAACTCCTCTGGGGAATTCATTGTAGGAAATACGTGCGACAACGTGAAGGTGTTTGACAGCAGCGGGAAGTTTTTCGAAGATTTCAGTCTCCATACTGTTGACGTAAATACACGATCAAACTTTTGGGACGTAGCCACTAACGTAAAAGACAACATCTTTCTGCTGATTGCTCTGGAGAAGCCTGGGACTGAGAAATCCTGGTGGGTTCAGAGACTTGCTGAAACCGCTGATCTTTATCACAGGTTTCGTCTGAGGAAAGAGGTCGGCTACATAAGACTGCCAGTCAATGATAAAGGGAATATACTGGCATTGAGAGCCCCTACATCATTGGAGGAATATAACAATGACGTAAAGTCTGTTCGCAGTTTTTGAGAAGGAATAATAAAGAATCCGTGGGATATCATTGTTGCTAATGATGGCCGTGTTATGGTGGTGGACACAGAAGATTCCTGTGTTCACACTTCAGTGAATACGGCAACCGTCTGAACAAGTTTGAACTGGAACGTTTACATGGGTATGGTCCGGCTAAGCTTGCATTTCATCGAACAGGTGCACATGTCATCGTCGTGAGTACTGATGTAGAAAAAAGACCTCATAAGTGTGGAAATATACACCAAAGATGGCGAGTTGATGCTCAGCGCGCAAATCCATCAAGAAGATATCTGAATGGTAGGAGGGATCCCACCGACCATTGATGGACGCATTGTTGTCGCTATATGCCCTTACCCGGGGAAGTAAGGGGGGTTCTAAAGGAACTAATTTTGGTGGGTCAAGTGCAATCGACATCATGCATTAAATTTAAACCTGCAAAATTTTTATGCCTATAAAATTTTAATTTTAGATACATGTTGCCGTAAATATTACTTCCAATTGAAATATTCGGATGAAAAATTCTTAATTTCTGTCCGTGTAAGAGAGATTTATTCCAATCAGCTGTGTTGTCACTATATTGCCCAGTAAAGTAGCATTTTTTTGGCAGGATGCAGTATGAATGGACTGAAACTGATATAAATCTAGACAAATATGGTAACGGTTGGATGGAAAAAAATGTTATTTGATGATCTTGTTACAATTCTTAACAACTATGTCTATAAGTTGTTTCCTTAATTCATTTCTTGTTCAATCCAAGAGTTTTACTATAATAAACAAGACGCCAACAACTTGACGTGGAATGCGTTGTCGTTATCTACAGTCACTCTAGTTTTAAGCGGAAAATGATAAATTTAAAGCTGTCTCTTTAAAGTACAGGAATGATATCGAAAAATAAAGACAACGAGAAAAAAAAGAGTCAACAACACAGGATATTACGTGCGTTCATCCATCCAGGTAGTAACCCCAGCCAACAGGCTTTTTTTGCGCTTCTCACTGAAGTTAAACTTCACTGAGTGAGAAGCACAAGCACGTTGCTAATTCTGTATCTGAATACGAAGGCAATCAAGCAAATGTTTAACGTGGTCTGTCACAGGCATCCCACGTAATTTTCAAAAACGTACGAACTATGAAAATCTCCAGAAGTATCATTTGAAATGCGTTTTACGCTACCGTAAGTCATGTTGTGTACCTCTTGTTTGCTGATTCTGGGAGTTTAACTAGTCATGTACCTGTTCACGGCTTCGCTATCCCCAGCTTATTAGTTCTCGTTAGCAAAAATAATTACCAAAATCTGTGCAACCAATTCCTAAAGAAGTGTTGCTTGAACTCTTAATCTAGAAAAAAGAAAAGCTTTTCGAAAACTAGAAGTTAAACGTGTTCCATTGATTCGGCACTTGGAAATTGGCTTTTTATATCTTCATTACCAAAACTATCAAAGACACTTAAAGTCCATTATAAACCTTGTCTGAAACTGGAAACGCTACATTATTCTGATACAGTAGACACTTCAGGAACCAATCCACCCTCTGTGGAGTAGGAAAGAAATGAGAACGGCTAGAAGGACTATAACCACGGGTACGGTAATGAGTGCATTACATCTGGTCTTCGTCTTCCCTTCTTCCGATTTTGGACTCAAGGGTTCAGCTAGATAACAAGGATAACAAATTAATATCATTGGGGTTATTCTAGTCCAGTGGAACAAAACAATGGAGGTGGACTAGCAAGTGCAGTTTTGGGAACTTAAAAGACATTAGGACGGCAAAAGACAACGTGAAATGATTGATGTAAAAAGGGATGAAGAATTTTATGTAATCCTGGTTGGAATGGAAATTTGCTTTTTCACCTGAGACAGAGTACATTGAAAGGTCGCCACACAAATTGATTTGACCCGGTTCCTTCCAAGATTCTCAGATAAAACAAATCTCAGTCGCTATTGTTACTCCCTTGCATCACAAAAAAAACGGTTTGAAAGAATTAGACTGAACAATGTGTTATTTCTTTCTGTGTTGCATATATCCTTCTTGCAGAACAAACAGATAGAAAACAAACTACATCATACCGTAAACCCTGTTTGACATTGTCGCCACAGCGATGTTAATTGATCTTCATCATTTTCAAATTGAAAAGCACTTGACGTGTGCTTTTCCCCTCTTACCTTGAATGGGTTGAAGACTGACATCGTGTACCTCATGAATATGTTCCTGTACCAGTGGCTTGCTTTCGTCAACTGGACAATGTATACAATGTATGATGTATACATCATTGTGACTGCTGACCACATGAATGCACGTTTTAAAGTAATTCGCTGCTGCACAGAGAATGAGGTGATCACCCCTAGCGCCATCTTGTTCCATTTCTGTTAGGTAATTAGCCCATGTTTCATGGCCATGAACAAAGTGACAGAGATCTGTTCCATCCGGCTGTAAAAAGAGACAGCAATTAATACTTGAACTCCAAATAGCTTTTGAATAGGACCGAGCACAATTCAAGGAAAACTCCACAAAAAATCAACTTATTTATCTCTGATAACTTTCTCACGCCTTCAACGCGGTGGGCAAACAGCAAGAGCTAAAACAAACATCACATAAGTGTCACACTACAGGAATCTAAATGGTCAGCAGCAGTTGCGTCTCAACATGATCATGAGCTCATTCAGGGGCAGACAGACTCGCCATGAACCTGTCGCAATTAAACATTCAGCCGTTCATAGGTACCATCACACTTCTACGGAATGAGAATTTAAATAAATGCGACCATGCGAGTAAAATGTCAATTAAGCCCTTAAATAGAGAAAACAAAGACATTCTGCGTGAAAAGAAAATCATTCAGACTGGTAGGAAGGTCTTCAAAAAACATGTTCGCATTATTAAGAGCTGAGCTAAACTGACGGTAGCTCATTGATTCTCAATTGATTCCGAAAGGAACACTTTTCTAAGCGTGCGACTTACATAACTGAGTAAAACACTACCAGAGAGTCTATTTGAATTAGATGAGAGTGTGGACAGAGACTTCGTTGCACCATAAGAGCTTTCGACACAATCTTTTATAGGGTGGCTGTATTATCGAGCTCTAGGAGAAGACACGTCACTGTCAAAGTGACTCTCCCCACGAGTGGAAAAACTGTCAGGCCAACCTGAAAAAATGCTCAAAGATATCTGGTGTGAAAGGGACTAGTGTCCCAGCAAGGACGAGTAACACCTCATGTAACAGAGAGAGAAACAAACACAGTAGACCAAACTACTGAATAAACACAGTAGCCCAAACTACTGATCAACCTCTTGAGTTCTTGAGTATTGCTTCAACTCACCAGTTTTGGGTTTTTCCTCAGGTACTGAACTAAAGACTGTCTCAACTGGCCATGTTGGATTTTGATTCCTCTGACGGTGTCCAGTTGTTCTGACAAGGCATGGAACATGCAGTTTCCTGTCCCTCGATTGTCAGAAATTCTCAAGCACTTATCTGATACGACCGTCGTTAACCCCTCTGTCAAGGTAGTGTTGTTTTTTACCGTGCTTGCGCCGAGTTGCATCCGCTGAAGATTCTGGACGGTTCGCTCAAGCAGCCCTAGAAGCAAAATAATTTTAGGTGTATTTCCTGGAATCAGACAATGTAGATGGAAGAGAAGCTTTCAGTTATGACAGAGGAAAATAAAAGTCCATCACATTCAAGACCGAAGTTTCAGTTTACCGTGAATACTTTTTTAACTTTCTTGAACCCTTCCGGTATCGCCATTGCGAGCTGCGTGAAACTTGTATATGATCTGGCTCGGCCCCGATCTCACAGCTAGTGAAGTAATATCCGCCCAAATCAGGGCTGAGAGGGACACTCATCCCAACGGGGTACTCAGATTTTTCCTGAGCGAGATCTTTCCTTATCAGCAAGATCATGTATGGGGAAAAAGCTTCATGAGACAACAAATTGATCCAAAATCTCAACTGACAGGAACAGGCTCTTCTTTCAGGGAAGAATGAAAAATTGAAAATACGGCGAGGAGTTCTCACTCAGGTCCTTTCGGATGACAGGCCGATAACTTAATTTATTAACCAAACACTGATTTCTGATTCGAGAACGATAAATACTATTGCGTTAGAAAGTCGCGAACAATAGTCTAGACTTGCCGGTCAACATTCTACATCGCTACATTTTGTTTCCATAAAAAAAAATTATGTTGCAACGAAAGCAATAATTGCTTGGGAATAACCGGAGCAGATTACTTTTACCTGACCTTAAGACGGAATATGACATTTGTCCCGTTAAAACATTAACGTTTTGGGATAAACTCGTTTCAAGAAAGATGAATAAACTTGGGATGAATAAAAGTGGTTTTAGAGATTTCTTTTCTTTTGTTTTTTCCTATTTCACTCTCATCAGTTTGTGTAAATCGTTTCCTTTTTGGAGAATATGGGTGATATATACAAAAATTTCGAAATTTTTATCATTTATCAATGGTTTCGAGTCACTAAAGACACTAGTGTGTTTTACCAGAAGGAAAGTGGACAGCTTAATTTATTCTTACAGTTATCTCTGAGAAAGATCAACAAACTAACCATGGTAGTGACTCGAGAAGCGTGAATAGTTCCAGGATTAACCCTTCGACGCAGCTGGTGCTTTCCGCAAGAAACATAAGGTTTTCGAATTTCGCTACTGATGTTAATCGATCTTCATCACTATCAAATTGAAAGGCATGTGACGTGCACTTTTCCCTTCTTACCTTGTATGGGTTGAAGACTGACATAGTGCACCTCATGAATATGTCCTAGTACTAGTGGCTTGCTTTCATCAACAGGATCATGTGGCCTGATGTCTACATCATTGCCAAGACTGCTGACCACATGAATGCACGTTTTAAAAAGATTTGCTGCTGTACAGAGAATGAGGTGATCACCCCAAGCGCCATCTTGTTCCATGTATGCTAAGTAATCAGCCCATGTTTCATGGCCATGGACAAAGTGAAACAGATCTGTTCCATCCGGCTGTAAGAAGAGACAGCCATTAATACTTGAATACCAAATAGCTATTCGAACAGGGTCGAGCACAATTCAAGGAAATCTCCCGAGAAAACAACTTCTTTACAGTGGAAACGTCAGTGGAAACGTTTTTAACGCTTTCAACACGGTGGGCAAACAGCAAAAGCTAAAACAAACATCACCTAACTGTTCCACCACAAGAATCTAAATGGGCAGCGGCAGTTGCGTCTCAATATGATCGCTGACCCATTCAGTGACAGACAGACTCGCCATGAACATATTACAATTAAACATTGAGCCTTTCATAGGTACCATCACAACTCTAAAAAACGAGAATTTAAACAAATGCGACTATGCGAGTAAAATGTAAACTAAGTCAATAAATAGAGAAAACCAAACGTTCTGTGTAGGAAGAACATCTTTTAGACTAGTAAGAAGGACTTCAAAACACATTTCGCCTTATTCAGAGCCATGCTAAACTGACGGTAGCTCATTGATGCTGAATTGATTCTGAAATAAATATTTTTCGAAGCTTGCGACTTACATAACTAAGTACAACACTCTACCAGAGAGTCCATTTGAATTAGATGAGAACGTGAGCAGAGACTACGTTGCCTACCGCTTGAGGTACTGAAATCCACTATAACAGCTTTCGACACAATCCTATTTAGGGTGACTTTATTATCGTGCTTTAGGAGAAGACACCTCACTGTCAAAGTGCCTCTCTCCACGAGTGGAAAAGTTGTGGAACAATTGTCAGGCCAACCTCAAAAAATGCTTGAAGAAATCTGGTGTGAAAGGGACTAGTATCCTAGCAAGGACGAGTAGCACTTCGCGTAACGGAGAGAGAAAGAAACACAGTAGCCAAAACTACTGATCAACCTCTAGTTCTTTTTATTTATGAGAATTACAGCAACTCACCAGTTTTGGGTTTTCCATGAGGTACTGAACTAAAGACTGTCTCAGCTGGCCATGTTGGATTTTGATTCCTTTTACGATTTCTAGTTGTTCTGACAAGGCATGGAACATACAGTTTCCTGACCCTTGATTGTCAGAAATTCTGAGGCCCTTATCTGATACAATCGTCGTTAACTCTTCTGTCAAGGTAGTGCTGTTGTTAACCGTGCTTGCGCAGAGTTGCATCCCCTGAAGATTCTGAATAGTTCGTTCAAGCAGCCCTAGAACCAAAATAATTTTTAGTGAATTTCCTTGAATCATGCAATGTAGATGGAAGGGAAGGTTTCAGCTAAAAAGAAGAAAAAATCACATAAAAGACAGAATTTCAGTTCACCGTGAATATTTTTTAACCCACTGAGAACTCCATCGGTATCGTCATAGCAAGCTGCGTGAAACTTGTATATGATCTAACTCTGCCCGAACTCACTGTTAGTGAAGAAATATCCGCCCAAATCAGGGGTGAGAGCGACACTTATCCAATCGGGTACTCAGACCTCTTTTTTATCAAGGGCGGTGCCCTCAAATGAACGAGATCTTTCCTTATCAGTAGGATCATATAGGGAAAAATATTTCATGAGAACGCAAATTGCTCTTCTTTTAGCTGCAAGGGACGACTTTAAAAATTAAAAAGTACGAGGAGTTCACAGTCAAGTCCTTCGGAAGACAGGCCAATGACTTGATATATATTTACCAAATACTGTCTCTTTATTTGAGAATGGGAAACAGTATTGGGATAAAACGTCGCGGGTAATATTCTAGACTTGTCTTTTAACATTCTTCATTGCTACGTTTTTCCTTTTTTTCGTTAAAAAAATAATTATGTTGCAAAGAAAGCAATAATTGCTTGTTAATAACCGGAGCAGATAACTTTTGACCTGACCTTATGACATTAACATTAAAACATTAACTTTTTGGAATACACTCATATCAAAAAAGATCATGAAACTTGGGATGGGTAAAAGTGGTTTTACAGGTTCATTTCTTTTGCTTTTTCCTATTCACTCTTATCAGTTTGTACAAACCATTTCCTTTTTGGCGAACATTGGTGATTTACACCAAAATTTACAAATTCTCTTTCATATTATATTATAAAAACCTATTTTGAGGTACAAGATGTATTCACGTCAATGACAGGATAAATTTGGAATACCACAACCAAAGACAAGTCTACGGAAAGAAATAGAAAAATCATCAACATACCTGCGCCATCAACTTTGTCCCACATCTTATCAACAAGAAGGTCACATTGTTTCTTCCAGCTGAACTGCTCCTCATAAGATGCTCTCAGTCGTTCAATCTCTTTAAGACGCTCTGGTCTCTTCTTCTTTCGGACAACAGCAATTGCCTCAGCCCACACCTTGGGGTCCTCAGAATCAACCACAAAAGATTTGCCGGATGGTACAGAGCGCAGAGCGTCTCCGAAACCTGAGTTTCCACTTACAAGAATGGGAAGACCAGCTGACAAGGCTTCCAACGCGGTTAAGCCGAACCCTTCCGTGCGGGATGGCATGATACAGAGATCAACTTCACAAAAACAATCTTTCAATTTCTCTTTGCTTTGCAAAAACCCTCTCACTGTCAGCTGACGTTTAGAAATACCATTCTGCAACAAATTTTCCGTAACTGCCTCCTGTTTTTCATCAGGTGCACCCACAAAGATCAAATGGTAGGAGTTGTCTTTCAGCTCAACCACTGCTTTAGCAGCGATATCAAACCCTTTAAGACCGAAGTCCTCAGGGTCACCACGACCAAAGGTCAACACCCTAAACTTTTCAGAGTCAACTGAGGCTTGATTTAGAGTAGAAAACTCTTTGAATGTACCAGGAGTGAACGACATAATATCTTGCTGCTTTTCACATGAGCGAAGATAGGCAGAGTAGGCCTCCGTCAACTTGGGTCCCACCGCTACAACTAGATTTGCCAATTTACACAAATCTACTTCGGCTGTAGTCTTCTCTTCTCCTCTGGCAATGGCTCTCGGATAGTTTTTGAACATTCCGAGCTCTTCAGGCGCAGTATGCACTACTTGTACCCACTGGCAACTATGGTACTTCCTGATGATTTGGGCTTGCTTACCTAACTTGGCTCCATGACCCACAACCACGTCAATTATCAGGTCTTCCGGAGGGAAGCTCAACCAGTCAAGAGGGTCATAGCCTGGACGTCTCTCTGCTTCTTTGATGACAATCTTGTGACTTTCTGCAGCTCTCTTCTCTTCTTCAGAACAAGCAAATTGTGGGACCAAGAGAGTGACTTGCACCTCGCTACGTTTGGCCATAAGGATGGCAAGGTGTCTGTTGATGGTGGACAAACCCCCCCTTGATGAATTCCACTCACTGGCCAGAAGAGTAACTTTCAAAGTTTTGTCGCACTTTGCTGGGTGACCACGTACTGATGCAACTTGTGAGGTTCTTGTCACTGACGGAGCCAAATCCTTTTGGATGATGACATCAAAACATCATTATACAGGAAACGTATGTCATTTTCCAAGAACGATATATAAAAATCGTTTTAACTGAAAAAAACTACTCCCTTCACGAAAGTATAAACCAGACAGAACGAAACGAACTGGTTGAATGCGTTCAAACATGTCTTGAATCACCCAAAAGTTAGTTACGCAATTGCAAAACATACAACTTCATACAGCATTTCCATTGCTGAATCACTTTAGGATCTATGACACTATGATATCTCAATCTGTACAAATATTTTCTAAATTGGGTATTCCGATTCATACGACTGCCATCGCACAACTTAAGCATAACAGCCATCATAATCTCTTCTTAATTGGTTTCCGTTACTACTTATAAAGATATACCAAGAATGCTTCATACCTGGTACAACAACCATTTTTCTTGTCCAGGAACTGTAAGTACTTTATTAGACATGCTTTCCATGCAGATCAAATCCTGACCTTGTCTTAATTCAAGCAGGTGTAAGCAGTCTTCTTCTCCACAGGACACTTGGTTGTGGTTTACGCACTTGCGACCGCTTTGCTGACAGTAGGGGCATTCAACACAAAATTCATGCTGCATCCTGCTCAAGTATGGGAACTCCTGTGACATCTTTTCTAAACTGCTCTCTATAAACAATCGCACACTTCTAGCAACCTCTGCCAAAGTTGAATTAGACAATGGAACTGCGTCATTTTTCATTCTTTGTCTCAAGAGGATTTTTATGAACTTCTTCTTGCAAATCATAATCATATCATTAATGAAGCGTCCTTCAAGAACGAACCATGCACCATTCTGGTAGAGTTTTGGAGGCTGTGACGATCCACTTGCACCACACCAAGCAACCGATTTTGAAACAAGGCGAGTAAAAAGACCATGCGGGACAAAGCCTTCTTGGAAATGAAGATACAAAGGACAAGGATCCGTAGATGATGGCTCAAATTTACAAAGCTCTTCAGGCGAGGACCTCAGTTGACATGGTACAAAGTACTGAACGTCAGCCGGAGATGGTGAGTATTTGGCAATCAAACAGAACTGCTCCATCATGTCCAAGATGTCTTCCTTGTTGACGCCTTGCTGAATAAGAGGGGAGAAAACGTGATCAACAAGCTCCATCCTAAGGACACCACTTCTCTCGAGTTCCAGCCAGTACTTGGAATGCACAGGATCCTGAAACCACAAATTCCCTATTTAAAGTAAGTTCAATCTACTAATTGTTCTTTAAAAATACCCTATTTATTTTGCATTGGACCAAAAAATCTCCTCTTTCCTCATTACTAAGGGTACAATGCGTGGGCAAAGTAGTTGGCTCGCCATCCCTTGGTAGGTGGACAGTATACGTCCACTCAACATGATTAAAAATATCTTGTAATTCATTTCTTATTAGTTAATTAATGTCCCCCTTACCTCCCCACCCCCCAAACAATGTCGCATTATATTAGGGACCATATTGTTGATATCAGGCAATATTGAAATGGAGGAGAGGGGAAGACACATGAAAGTTATAGAGAAAACTCAAAATGTCGTAAAAGGTGCCAACAATGTGAAAAAACGAACAAACAAACAGACAATCAAATTAATATTTTTTCGTGAAGCGCAAGTGGGAGGAAGGTAACAAGTCCTGCTATCTGTAATCATCTCGATGCATAAAAGATTATTTTTCCTACCGCTTTCTTGAATGCTGGGATGGTTATAAGCTTCTTGAATAGACTGATTAACCACTGCGCCTTGAGAATGACTGTACTGCGATGTTTCACAATCATTCCTAAGTCGTGATAGAAATTCAACATGGTGTAAAACTGTTCATCGTCTTCTATGAAACACACATCCTTGGCATAGGTTTGAAGATGGACAGTATTTGTGTGGTATACATTCTTAGCTACTAAAGCTTCAATGACCTTTTCGAAGTTGAACCATCTAGACATATAAAAAGAAATTATAATCAGTCCTAACTTACATAAAGATATACATCAGATAGCAAATTGCATGAAGAAAAGTTTGGAAATTTCTAAATGTAACTTTAGAATATGCCTTGATAACATGCCGAATTCGCTGCCTCTGTTGATTAAGATTTTTAATTTCTCTTTTAACAGTAAACAACAAGCAATATCTGTAATTTATACTCCCAATTGCGTGATTGACGTTTTTAGGAGTCAGTTAAACTGATCATGTGCAAATTTCCTTCTAGTTTGCTTTTAACCGCCTCGTTGATTTTTTTGATTGTTGCGAGGTTACGTTTCACAGTAAACCTGACTGTGGGGTGGAACGAATTGGCGAGGTCAACAAAATTGTAAGCTTCTTTCATAGAAATGTCCCACAATGAAAAAATTTCATCAATAAATCTGTTCCAGACCAAAGGTTAGAGGGGCTAGCCATTAACAGTCGTTTTTCTAGGTCTGCCATAAAGTAGCAGATAAAGCAGCTGGTGTGTTAGTTCCCATGGCGATGCCATGTGTTTGTATGAATAATCTTTCGTCGAACCTGAAAGAAGTTTCTTCAAGTATGAGCCGCAAAAGTTCCCGTAAATCGTTTGTGGGAATTGGTAAATTATGCTAATAGTGTGAGCATAGAATGGTAGGATGAAGTAGCGAATTCGGCATGTAAGTAGCAAACATGTAGCAAACTCGAACGTAGCGAACTCGACAAGCAGCGGAACCGGCTGTGAACGCCACTCGTACGTTTCAGTACAGCTATTGTTAGAAAAAAAATGAGCTGAACATCTCTTTTATAATATTATACATCAGTACTTCACCTCACTGGTATCTTCTCTCCCATATAAGGTTCCTGTCGAAGTACTTCCAGGATTCTCGCTCGAAGAGCTTGAATTCCATCGGCACTAGTGCCATCATTTTCTCCTTCTTGACCTTTCAATTATAAATTGTGTGAAACAATTAGTGCTGTTGAGAGAAGCCACGGTGGGGCAGAGATTTCTCCTTGGACTTTCGATACGAGTTTGATGGCAACTAAGACAATGATCCCCAGTTTCGTATTGGGAAAGGTCTATTTCTGCTGCAGCACTTTGAGTCACTATCTTTGCAATGTATTATAAATTTCACTTGTTGAAGATAATTTGGTCAGCGAAAGCATTCGCAATAGTATTTACATATGCAATCCAGGTTAACAACAACAAAAGAAAATAGAGTAAATACATACTAAAAAGAATAACCGAAGCACTAACAAGGTGCCAACATCAAAAGTAGATAAATATCCAGATTGGGACAAACGGATGCTAGCAATAAGATGTGGAAAAGGAACCGGTAAATCTCTAGTGAATCCAATCAACTTTATCTAACGATAAGTTTGTCTGTTCGCGATAGAAATAAAAGTAAACCCAACTTCATTAACAGATCATTTTGAACCCAAACACATGATTTACCTGCTTGAGCATTTCTTTGAAATTTAAAGAAATTCCAGAATTTCCGCGCGAATGATTTGTCTCTGTGAGTGTTATCAATGTAGAAGAATGGTCGGATCACATGTTTTCCATATTCCTTACTGGAAATCTCACGAAGTATCTTGGAAGTAACATCCTTAGTATCTTCATATGGCTTGTCAGCATGGGTGCCAACAATGAACACTGGAGGTCGGAGATAGGGCAGCACGTTAGGCGTTTCAACCATTTCTTCTCCAGTTGGTCTCATATTATGAACTGTCACAAGCCACGACAGCAGATTTTCTAGATTTGTCTCATTGTTCGGGTTCTCCAAAGTTACTTCATGAGTTCCCTGTCTGGCACATGGCTGAGCTCGGGCATTCAGTGGCTTGTTAAGGTTGTGAACTACGATGTACACAGCTCTTGACGAAAGAAATACCGAGTGAGCAGCATAGTACACGTGCTGACCCGCAAAATCCCACAAATCTGCGGTTATCGAGGATCCTTTCTCGATGTATGCACGATCAGCATCCACACCTTCAACGATCATGTTCTTTAAGAGTTCATCAGCCTGTTTTTCAACGGCATTAGAAAGTACGGTGGCGTTGATAGCTATTTTGGACTTTGTGCTTGGATTATCTCCTTCATGAAATTCGCTTGATGGCCTGGATCTATCTGGAAACTTTGTGGCCGTATCCTCGTACATGGAGGCCTAACATTTTGAAATAAGACGAAATATTAATACTGTTCATGCATCTTCATTTGCAAAGTAGATGTCGATCTATCTCGTTATGTCAAAACAATGAAATGAGCATTAAATGTGTGAATTCGTTTGAGATCATTCATAAAAAGTCGGGTTTCAGAGTAAAAACATAGTAAACGGACCTCATCGGCGACAACATGTTTTGTGTGCAATTCATCTCCTGACTCCACTCTGCGTTCTTCCTTAGGCCGTGCCCCTACGGATTTCATTTCCGAGTCTTCCTTGTCATCATGAAAAATCATGTGATACCTTTCTGTCGCTAACAGTTTTGCCATACCCGTTGTATATTCCGAACAATCAGACAAACTTGACTCGTTCGCACAACTAGGAGTCCAGTTCTTAATTTGCTCAACTTCAATTTCGAACTTTGATGGCTCAATTTCGATCCCGCCCGTACTCTGTTCCTTGAAGTCAAATGGAAGACCTAAGAGAGTCTTCTTTAAACTTGTTTTACCGGCACGATCCTGGCCAACCAAGACTATGCGACCGCGATAAACATTCACATATCCATCTTTAAGGGCCTCTTCATAAACCAGTCTTGCGGAATGTCCTTGCGCCAAAATTTCAGGAGGAGCTACAGCTGCAAGTGAGGGAAAAGGAAAATGTAATATTGCACTAATTGCCTATTGTAGAACAGTAAAGTGAGAAACAAAGAACATTTCTATGATACATCATGACCTTTTATGACATAGGTAGTAACTTTGTCTAATCAAATTCAATTGCGTGAGCGTGCTTCATATTCCTATTGTGCACGCTCATGACGTCAGCCAACAAACAGCATCTTTTTTTTTCTTTGTAATGAGAGAATTTTGTATTCAATTAGAAAATAAAGTTCATTTACACGCATGAATTAACCTTTCAGTTTTTTGACCAATCTAAGACAAGATCATTTACAGCGTAGCGAAATGTTTTCCTGAAACAAAATTATCAACGCGCTGAAGCGTAGCAGAGGGAGTAGTAACCCTTTTACAACATTTAAACCATCGGGTTGAAAATGTTTTAAGACAATTGCTTCATACATCAGCTGTGCGTTCATCGAGATATGAAGCACTTGGGATCTTTCGTACTCTACAAACTTCCCGCGTGCTTCATATCTCGATGAACGCACGCTGACGTATGAACTAATTGTTAAGGGGAGGGTGATACATGTAATACAAGGAGCTCATTACTAAAATTAACTACCATGAAAGTCGTATCAACTGTTGGAAGATTAAATGTTTTCGGTAGAAGAGAAAATGATTTTTTTCAAAATTTCAGCTAAGTCTGTCACATAAGACTTCCTCAACATTTTCTTGTCGTAAAATAGTGACGGGATTTTTCATCTTTCTTGTATAGTGAGCCTTCAAGCCTGGTTCTATTGTACCATTTTTAATTTTAAATGTCTGGAAAAAGGTTTCTAAATTTGTGAAGTACACGAACACTGCATTCAGCAACAAAACCAGCCTGCTTCCGACGGTTACGCTTTTTTCAAGTGCACACCCCGAGACTCTAGAGCCAGAACGATTGGTTGGCAAATTTGAATTAAACATGCCCACAAAGGGATTATCAGACGAAGCTTGCAACGATTCATATTAGCATCAATCATCATAATAAATAAAAGAGTAAGCGAAGGTTGCATTTTTAAGTGTACAATCGACTCTCGCCCTACGGACACCTCGCTATTACTGACACCCTACCATTGCAGACAAGAGGCATCCCCCGGAGAAACGCACAAAGAAATGACTGAAATATGCTCCCGCTATTACAGACTCTCGCTATTGCGGAAATGCGGACACTTTCATAACCCCCCGCGCGACATTTCGCTTGTTTTTTTCTCTTGTTATAGCGGACACTTCGTCTAAAATCCTGACTCACACACTATGAAGCGACATTACTATAAAGGAAAAGAAAGAAATCATTCTCCAGTTGGGTGCGAACATAAAAATTAGCGGCCAGATCTTTTTCCGGTTCGTGAGGCCATGTTAGAAACTTTATTTTTGCGCAGTTACATATTATCTCATATGTTACAAGACAAAACAATTATTTTCTCTCGTACTCCGCTCTTACAGACCCTCGCTCTTATGGACGCGAAAGCTTCCCCCAACCCGCCTCTCCGCCCCGCCCCCCCCCCCCCCCCTTGGGTTTGTTCAATAACGAGAGTCTACTGTATACGCCAATTTGGATCCCTACGCGACGACGGAACGACAGGCTCGAGTATGGAAAAGATTTATTGCCACATATACATGTAACACTACCTGCAATGTCTACGAAGATCGTTCTTGTAGTCGTATCCACATGCTTCATAAGACTTCTGATCTCTTTTAGTGAGAGCGGATTTCCTTCAACAAATAGTTTTCTAAGTTTAGGCAGTTCTCTAACCACATCAAGTTTCTTCAGTTGGTTATTTCTCAAGTCCACCTCTTGAAGTCCTTTCAAGCATCTCATACTTGTAGGCAGAAAGGACAATCTGTTGTCTTTCACTTCTAAGCGCGTCAAGGTCTCCAATGGGAACAAATAAAAACCAGGTAGATTTGCAAAATTGTTGTAGCTCAAATTCAGCGATTGGATATATGCAGGTGACAAAGGCCTCGACGTAAAAATGCTTATGAGAAACTCCATCTCATCGCTGTTCAAATTCCCCTCACTCAGATTCCAAGTTTTCCTTCTCAAAGCCAACGTTTGTTTGACTACGTTTTGGGTTCCAGCTAAACGTTTCGCTACAAAATCGAATGATTCGAAAAAAAACTAAGCACCACATGACAATTCCCTGTCAGCTTTGTCCCTCCATATCCTAAATAATGCCTACACCTATTAGACAAAAAGGCTCTTCTGACGAACTATACCTG
>NW_026709407.1:0-45000 GCF_030620025.1 Pocillopora verrucosa
GCATACCAGATTCTGTAACACATCCCAGAAGTTTAATGACGTAAGGATGTGGTTTCAGCTGCTTCATTGTGTCAAGTTCTTTCATCAAATCTCTCTTGTCCGATTCAGCAGCGTTTGCTGGAGCGTTAAAAACAAGGAGTAAAATTTGGTTAAAGGGAATGATATGCTAAATTTCGAAATAACAACATAAGCAATGAAATGGCAAATAGCTAAAAATTTACAGTAACCCGATAACATTTCCTGAATAACTGCAGGCTTAAACTGTCATTCAATTTATGGTACAAGAGCTCACTTTTAAGCATCTTTATAGCTACTGTGGTCGTTTCAGGACTCCCTCGAAGTTCTACTGCTGTTCCCTTCGCAACCTGACCAAATGCACCTTTACCAATGATTTTTTCTATGTTCACGTGACGTCTTGGAACTTCCCAGGAGCGTGTCAATGGATGAAGAGGCGCGTAATCAGCACCTGAACCAGCAGTTTGTGCTTTTCTATTATCTTTGCTGACTATGAGATCCATGTATTCCGTAGAAGGTTGTCTGAGGTTTTTTGAATCGGGCTGACTTGGTTCGATATCTTCCAATTCTAGTTCATTCTATAAAACAAATATACCCGTTAAAGTATTCACATAGCTATGAAATCAGTTTAACCATTTTCATCAGACTGATGACTATCTTCTGCCTTGAAAAGAGATTAAAAACAGTTAATAATCTTTTTTTCTTTATCATTACTAAGAATAACTAACAAAGCGTTCTCTTCTATTGAAACTTTCATGTCTAATGGAGCGATCGAGTTTCATAGCATGTTCGCCGAAGCTACAAACCGCAGCACTCTCTAATCTTGCTTCATTCTATTAAACCAACATACCGTTAAGGTATTCATATACAAATCTGTTATTTATCCCAGTAAAAAGTCCAAAAAGGTTATAAAAAATCAGTTCACCCATTTTTATTAGCCAAACGTTTATATTCTTCATTACAAATAGTTTATAATCCCTACTGTCCTTACTTTTACTAACATTTTGTTCTCTGCTTTTGAAACTATGGACTGATTGAGGTTCATTGCATATTCGTCCAGGCTATAAACTGCATCAGGAAGATTGTCGAATGCAAGTGCAATTTTTTGACAAATACGCGCACAAAAAGACTCTTGCTGTACTCAGCTCTTAGACTAACGTTTAGAAAATAAGGCATCAAGAAAATAAGACGGCCAAAAATGCGTGAAAACAATTATTTAGAAAGCAAATATCAACCGGGTGCAGACCAGTTAGCGATTTATGAAGTGAAGCCACGCAGTTGAACCAGGGACAATCAGAGGAAAATCCATGGAGCAGCTTAGTAAAGGACATGATCCCAGGAAAACGACCTTATCGAGTCAAACTTCCTCCTCTATTTCATTGTATCTGCCATTGATGCAATATGCTTTTTTTGTAGGACTACACCTTTTTCCCTTCTTATTTGCTGCAAGCATTTATTCTCTTATAGAAAGTAGAGGTAAAGTGAGATGACATAATTTCTGGCCCCATTAACATGACCGCAATGTTTTAGCTGTTACTTACATCGTAAACACCTCTTTCATCTTCACAAGTCCTACGATTAAAAAAGCATGTGAATACTTATAAAAAGCTGAGAATTTCATCAGTTCTAAGTGGAATTTTGTGTTAAGACGATACCATATCTGGTAAATTAAAACGACACAATCCAAGTGGCAGCAAATTCTTACCTCTGTTTCCCTCCAGTGCCTGAAAAAGAAGGAAAGGAAAAAAAGACAAATGATGTGGATATGAGTCAAAATTTGCTTTTGCTTAATACTGAATCTTGCAGCCAAACCCTCTAACATATATTATTAATTTTTTACTTACCTTTCCTGTGTAGCCAGATTATGTAAATTATTAGAAGAAGGATTGTGAAGGCAAGAACCCCAATTATGGCTAACAAGACGTTGTTAGATAGGCAGTTACATTCTTCAGGACCTAAAATGATTCGTTATATAAGCTTAATAAAACAAGATTCACACAACATTTACTCTGAACCTGGTCTATATACTGCTCTCAATACATGGCTTGGGCTTGTGACCGAAAAAAAAAGTTACCTCTGATTTGCTAGGTACCAGGGAAAAGTAAGGTGCTACTATATCCATAAAAAAAATGTAAAAACAAGATTTTGTTTGAATTGAACAAAGGTAACAGCAAAAACAAACAACCCAAAAGTATACCTCTTACAGAAATGAGTTGTTTAATAAAACAGATACCGAGTGCAATTAGAAAAAGCCCATTTTCGAAAGAATATGTGTAAACAATTTCTTTGGAATTTTTACCTTTTGTTGTGCTTTCTGAGCCGTCTGTAGGTATTAAAACTATTTCAATTGAGTCTGGATTGACTTTAAAACCTCCAAATTGCTCTTGCCTCGCAGCATCCGACAGAAGAGTCAAAACATTGCTGACGACTACACTTTGATTGAACCTCATCATGAAGTCAAGAACAACACTGCCACACCTAGATAAGGGGGTGGGGGAGAGGGTGTTATTACACATTTCACATATTTGTACTTTGGTGACTTTTAGGTTCTAAAATACATTTAGATTTAACCTAAGAAGTAATTTTTTATGAAATAAACAAAACTAAATAAAACTAATTTGCTCTACATTATAAAAAATGTTCGTCAAATGTCGACTATTTTGCAGTAACTAAGACTTTTTAGAACAGGAGACTTTTTAGAAAAGGAGAACCAGTTTAAATGCTGAAATTTTCCAATTTTTGCTCAGTTTTCTCCCAGAACACAAATTTGCGATAGCTTTTGTTGGTTCAATTTAAGAAAGAAGCTTACCTTACCTTGTGTTCACAGTGTTGGCAGATGAGCACCCATACCTAAAGGCAATTTGACAAGCCTAAAAGGACATGTAAAGAAAAATATCTCTATTCAATGCCTGTTGCATTACTGAAGTGGCAGAAAAATTATGATTTCATTCATAGTGATTCAGATTCAATTTCCATTAGAAATCTTATGGCAGTATTCCATAAACTCCAGTATATGGATAAGGATGATTATCTTACCATCTCTGGGAATTTCGCAGCAATTTCTGAACGTCTGCTACAGCTCTCGTCTATTGTCGCCGTCACGTAAACTTCTGTGCCTTCTGAAGCTAAAGAAGAGCCGTTTCCGTTTATAATATTAGAAGCACGAAGAGCCTTGATTCAGAAAAACTTTTGAGAAGTAGTTCCATCTAACAATAATTCAGCTTGAACATTGTCGAAAAATCCCAGCAAAAGTCTCCTAAACAGGATATGCTATGCTATGCTCGAGCGAAAACTTAACTTATATTAGCTAACAGATCCAGTTACCCAAATTTAATAGTGAAAGCGTACTTCATAGCGTGCACCCTAATCACGTCAGCAGACAAATGCTTCGAGATTGAAAACTTTACTCCGCAATTGAATTTCAAGACCAGATTATTCGCGAATTTTGAGTTTTTCAAGATCTTTCTTCCGCTCCATCCGATTGTGACAGGTCTTTAGGAGCTCTAATGAAAAGTAAATCAATGCTGGAAGGATACTCGATTTGAAAAGTGATTGTCTTTTGAGCCTTAAAAGCGATGGAAAGAGCTCTCGAGTGAGCAATGCTACAATTTCCAAACGTCATTCAAATTAAGGATGGGAAATGAAACTGTATTTGCTGACAAAAATAGAACTTCGAAATTTTCGAGCATTCTTTTGCCAGTGAATATTGTTTTAAAGTGTTGATATGTCCTTGAAGTATTGAGAAATACAAGATTTTGCGTTAAGTCTGACAGCTTTCAGAATTTTGAACACAAAGCTTCGAAATATTCTAGCCGTGAAGTCGAGTAAATCACAATTCAAGCATTGTGGATCTTTAACGCGGGTCGCATATACGTACCGGTCCTAAACAGCATCTTTGTTATAAATTTGAATAAAGCTATTGTCTCGAAATATTTCTATGCCTTTCTTGTCTTAACGTTTGGTACGCGGTTATTTGGTAGAGCCGACGAATGTGCAAAACGATTTTTATATCTCATCGACAACAAGCACTGCCAATTTCATCTAAAATTATGATTTCTGAGTACATTATGACAACACCTGTCCTTTTTTTAGTTTGGGTATAATCTTTTGAACTGATTCAATTTCATTTTGAACTGATTTCACCAAAAATTGTATTGTTTATAGAAAGAATTACTTAAGATTTGCTGGGCGCTGTCTCCCTCAAAAAATTTCCCGATTGTGAGAAAACAACGCCCACAATATTGCGTTGGCAATGTTATAAAAGAACTGGTTCATACGACAGCGATTCATCCATAAGGATATAAAGCATTTGGGAAGTTTTGAGAGCACTCGAGAAACTAGGGTTTTGCACTTACTCTTACGCTTCTCTCGTTCTTTCCAAACTTCCCAAGTGCTTCATATCCCCATGATTTAGAGTAAAGTTCGGACAAAACATGCGCTGTCACTGGTTGAAATGGTGTGTTTAATCAGAATGCAAAACACGGAACTGAGCTAAAGTTGTCACGCCATCTGCCAGTTAGTACATTGTCCGACTATTGCCTGAACTTCTCTCTAGTTTTTTTTGTTTGTTTGTTTTTTCAAAATCAAAAGAGAAATTTCGGAACAAGAGAGCCGGCAAGTAGCAACAGAAGAACCAAACACAACAGCCGTAAAGTATGCATTATTTCGTGTCCAAAAACAAAACAGAAAAAAAACAGGAATGATGAATAATTTGACGATAGGTTTTCGCGCACTCTAAACTGAACTTCGCGGGGACTTACAAAACGGGGGGAATTAACTTGGTAGAGACCACTCGGCTAACGAGAACGGAAACTCGTCACGATTTCCTGGTACACGGAGATCTACTTCGAGTGAGCTTGTACGGACGTCAAGGAGGAGACAGCGTTTTGGTTCCACAGTAGGCTTTATTCGAAGCGCACTCTTACAGACATCATGCTAGAGTCAAAACTAAAACTGTAATCATTACGCGGTCGTCTGTAAAAGACGGATACAATAAACTCGAGGCCATTAAAAATAGGAAACTTAGGTGCGAATTCACAGCTCTGATATAAAAAATAATACCTATCTTAATTACAGCAGAGCAGCTAAGATATTTTTAAATCTAGATTGAAAACTTATCTTTTCAGACTCGCTTTCATTTGACTTTTTGTTTTAGTGTTATTGTTAGTTAGTTATTTTCTTTTTTGATTGTAAAGCGATATAGAGCTTTTGTATATACCGCTATACAAATAAAGTTATTATTATTATTATTAAGGAAATAAAAACGAAAAAGCAATTAAAAGTTTCTGCTTATCTATGCAAGGTTGGTGTGGAAACTATTGTATGAAAAGAAATTAAAGTTACGAGTATAAACTCAGCTGCTAACTACCATGAAAACCAATTTTTCCAGAAAGACCATTAACCCTTATATTTACCTAAAAAAAAAACCGGTAATAAATAACAAAAGTGCCGACATGCAGTTGCATATATGAAAGCGAGAAACAAACGAAATCTATTCCAAAAGCTACTGTAGTTTTTATACATTTTTTGATTTACTAAAATGAAAGGACTGGAAATGGTTAAATGTGAAAGTTTACGAATAAGTACATTCCGTATAACAACCACACGGACAAATCAGTAAATTTTCCCGTAACAATAATAAAACCGAACTAGCATGACTGTTAAAATTCAAAAGGTAAGGAGAAACAATCGGATGCGTCTCGTGTTTCCCTCTACATTTCTTTCGTGCTCTAGCTGCCTCCTGTGCGCTTTGCAACCCATCAGAGAACAGTTAAAACTATTTTTGATAAAATAGTTTTAAAAATTGAATAAAAAAAAGGAAATTTTTTACCTGTAGGGCTTGTTTGGGATGAAGTGGTTTCCTGGAATTCTCTGGCCGCAAGAGAATTCCAGGCGTGGCGACCACGATGGGACCTTGTGTGTAAAATTTAAACGTCCTCAATTTACCTTATGCCTTGACGAATCGAACAAATAGCGAAGCTGACGCATCAACGCCTAAACCTCAAACCATGTATAACGCCGAATCTACACTCAAAACCAAACTAAAACAACTTGAAAGAGCTGAAGAAAAGGCCGATCAAGCCCTCAAGGGCGAGAAACAGTCTGCAATACAGAGACAATTGACGAATCTAAAGGAACTTGTCAGTGAAGTTGACAGTGCTAGAAGAACGGTTGAAGCACTGAAGATAGAGGCAAAAGTCAACGATGGAGATATTAGCGATTGGAATGATGCGATTACCGAAAAAATAGAAGAAGCGGAAGGTCATATCGAAAACCTTGAAGAATGGTTGGCAAATGGAAAAATGGAAGCAGAAAAGCAAGAAAGAGAAGAGAAAATGCAGGTCGAAATCAAACTTCACGAGACGAAGCTAAAATTTCAGGAAGACCTTCAAATCAAGGCTGGAAACCTAAAGTCGTCCGTGGAAACCTCTGTTGGTGAAGCGAAACTACCCAAGCTCGTCATTACCAAGTTTAATGGGACTTACGCCGACTGGCCGAGATTCTGGGGTCAATATTCCGAAACTATTGACAAAACTTATGTGCCGCCTGTGACCAAGTTCACGTACCTAAGAGAATTGCTGGATGCAAAAGTCAGGAAAACAGTCGAGGCCTTGCCCCATTCAGCTGAAGGATACAACAGAGCTGTATCGATCCTTAAAGACCTATTTAGAAAGCAGAGTGAAATTGTGAAAGCCTACGTGAAAGAAATCTTTGAGTTGCCATACACTCCGACCGGTAACCCCAAACGAATTCACAAATTTGACGACAAATTATCCCACAGCGTACAGTCCCTAGAAGCACTAAACTCGCTCCATGAAGTAAACGGGATGGTTTCCTTAACGCTCGATAAATTGCCCATCATCAGAGGAGACCTTGTCCGAAATGATCCAGAATGGGAAACTTGGGATTTTGTCAAAATCACCGAAACCCTTCGACAATGGACGCGCCGAAATTTGATTGACAACTTTAAATTAGAAGACTCACAGTCATTCCGGAAACGAGACCGCGTGTTCCAAACAAACCAGACAAGGACACGAAAATGTGTTTATTGCCGAGCGGAAGATCACAAGCCGTCAGAATGTGCAAAAATTACCTCACCGACAGAACGCAGAGAAATTCTGGGTACAAAAAGGCTCTGTTTCAATTGCACTGGTCCGCACAAATCATCGGAATGCAAAAGCACCGCGACCTGTCCACATTGTAGTGAGCGACACCACACCTCGATCTGTAGCTCACCAAAGGAAGTGAAAACCGAGGGCGTTCTGACAGCTCATCAACCAGAAAACAAAGAAGTCGTTCATCCCATCAATCTTGTAGAAATCGACGGAATAAAAGTGCATGCTTTACTCGACACCGGTGCCTGAAGCTCGTACGCCTCGAACAAGCTTATCAATCTTCTCAATAAAAGGCCTAAAGAAACATTGACTAAATTGACATGATGCTTGGATCATCCACCACCAATTTAGAGATTTATTCAGCCACTCTTGGAGCAGTACATGGAAGTTTCGACATGAAAATTGAACTGACGAAAGTTCATAAGCCACAATTGTTGACACTAGACAACCCCAATTATGCGACTCTGCTAAGCAAATACAGCCATCTCAAAGGAGTGAAGATTGAAGACAACGATACAAGACCTCAAATTCCCATACATGTGGTCTTAGGAGCCAGCGAGTACGCCACAATTAAAACAAGCACTACGCAAAGAGTAGGAAAACCAGGACAACCTGTAGCTGAGAAAACTCGCCTTGGATGGACCTTAATGTCACCGGGAAGAGAGGACGTCGGAAGCCCCGTGCTGCTAACACAATCAGTATTAGTCGATTATGAGCAGTTGTGTTCCCTGGATGTTCTTGGCCTCGCTAACGGCCATAAGAACAATCTACTTGAAGTATATGAAGAATTCAAAGAGCAACTTAGGCCAAGCCCAGCCGGTTGGTACGAAACAAAGTTGCCATGGAAAGTAAATCACCCAACACTGCCGACTAACGATGCTGGAAGTAAACGAAGATTGGAACAACTAGTCCGGAAGTTAGAACGAAATGGCAAATACGAAGAGTACGATAGTATAATCCAGGAACAACTACAAGAAGGAATTGTCGAGCCAGCACCTGAAGTTGCAACTGGTAGAGAGTTCTACATCCCAAATAAGGGGTGACCAGAGAAAATGCCGAGAGTACTAAGCTCCGAATCGTGTATGATGCTTCAGCTAGAGAGAAGGAAAATCAGCCATCCCTGAACGACTGCCTAAACCCAGGACCCCCTCTTCAGAACTGTCTGTGGGACATCCTTGTAAGGTCCAGATTCTACCCTGTAATGCGTACTGGTGACCTCAAGAAGGCATTTCTTCAAGTCCGAATAAAGAAAGAAGAGAGAGATTCCCTGCGCTTTCATTGGAGATCCCCAAACAGCAACAATACCTCTGTCCTACGTTTTACACGAGCTCTTTTCGGAATGACGAAATGCCCTCCTTTCCTCCTCAGTGGGGTGATCAACCAGCATCCCGACACATGGGAAAGCCAATACCCTAAACTAATTAAAGAAATCCGCGATGGCCTGTACGTTGATGACCTAATGACTGGGGGGCGAGAACGCGGAAATTACCGTAGAAAAGAAAGTTATCACCACAAAAGTTCGATGCCTCGTTCACTGTTCACAAATGGCACTCAAATGTACCAGACCTAGAAGCAATCAGTAGTTCACCTTATGAAGAAGGATTAACATACGCTAAACAGCAACTCGGAGGAGCCAAACCGTCCCAAGGAAAGCTACTAGGTGTCCATTGGGATAAAGGACAAGACGTGATCAGCGTAATTCTTCAAACCACACAGACCGGAACAACCAAGAGAGGTGTGCTGTCCCATCTTGCGAAGATCTACGACCCTCTTGGTCTCGTATTGCCAGTAATGCTCACCGGGAAACAGCTTTATCGTGACATCTGTGACGACAAAATTCCGTGGGACACTCAACTCCCAGGACCGCGACTTAAACGTTGGAAAGACTGGAATAGCACACTGACTGAGAACTTAACAGTATCACGTGCACTCGCTCCTTACCATAAACCGATTTCGAGCCTCACATTGCACGCATTTGGCAACGCCAGTACAAAGGGAGTTAGTGCTGCAGTCTACGCCATTGTCCATCAAGATCAAGGAGCCACTCAGCAACTCGTTTGCGCAAAGTCAAGACAATCAAAGAAAAACCTTACAATACCAAGACTTGAGCTGGTCGCTGGTCACATGGCCGTGAACCTCGTAACAAACGCACAAGCAGCCATAAACTTCCTGCCACATGAAACTCACTGTTGGTTGGACTCAACCGTAGCGCTCTACTGGATCAAGGGTCAAGGGGAGTATCGACAATTCGTTTCAAATAGAGTGCACAAGATCCAGCAACACGACCAAGTCAAGTGGCATCACGTCCCAACGGAAGATAATCCTGCCGACTTGGGGAGTAGAGGAGGAAATGCAGTGGATAACCACCGCTGGAAACATGGTCCAACTTGCTTGGTGATCCTTCAAGTTGGCCACCTGACATTATACTGGAGCCTACAGCTGAAACCATGGCAGAAGCCAAAGAAAATCGAGAAATTTTCTCCGTTGCCATCTCCAAACACGACGCCTTAGATCACATGCTTAATAACCATGCCTTACCAAAAGTTCTGCGAATTGGAGCGTGGGTGTGGTGATTTATTCACAATTGCAGACATCGGGCAAGAAACAGAGCAACGGGTCCAATCAGCACTGAAGAAATACAGGATCAAGAGCTATGGTGGAACAAAAAGGCTCAAAACTCAACTAACCAGCAACCCAACTTCCAAGCGGACAAACTTCAGTTGAACCTCCAGTACAGCGACAAGCAAGTCTTAGAATGCCGAGGAAGAATTATAGGGGAATATCCAATCTACCTCCCAGACGACCACCCCTTCACAGCCAAGTTGGTCTTCAATGCTCATTTAGTTACTCTAGATGGAGGTGTCGGGCTTAACATGGCGTAGGTACGCGAGAAACACTGGGTTCACAAGGTTCCAGACCCTTTCAGGTAATAGGTGTAGACTTCGCGGGTCCGATTCGCTACATACTGAGAGCTAAAACTGAGAGCAAAGCATACTTGGCCTTGTATGCTTGAAGCCTCACCAGAGCCGTTCATCTTGACCTGCTTAAGTCCTTAGGAACGTCCGAGTTCATAGGAAGCCTAAAACGATTTATTGCGCGAAGAGGGAGACCAGAGATATTCTATTCAGATAACGGGTCCACTTTCAAAGCCTTTGATAAATGGCTGAAAATGGTGCAACAAGATGAAAGGTTCCACGACCTCCTAACTGGCCTAACCATCAAGTGGCAATTTAACCTAAGTCGCACCCCATGGTGGGGAGGTCAGTTTGAACGCCTGATTGGCCTCTTCAAGGCGGCATTTTACAAGACCATTGGCAATGTAACGCTCCGCTAGGCGGAGCCAGAAGAAGTAGTTCTCGATGTTGAGGTAGCTCTTAACAACCGTCCTTTAACTTATCTCGATGAAGATATCCCGCTTCCAGTGTTAACACCAAATTCCATACTGCAAATCGACTCGAACCATCTTCCCGAGCTGCAACCTCACCATTTGCCAGAAAGGGAATTAAGGAAAAGAGCTAAATTTTGCAAGGTGCAAGTAAGTCATGTGGAAACAATGGACAAGCGAATACGTCCGAAGTCATCGGGAGAGTCACCGTCAGGCGGGAGGAAATCAAATAAGCCACCCACATGTTGGAGACGTCGTCATAATTCAAGACGACAAGAAGAACCGGAATCAGTGGAAACTAGCAGTCGTTACAAAGCTTATCAAGGGACGCGATGGTATTGTTAGAGGTGCAAGTCTGAAAACAAGCAAAGAAACCCTCGAACGTGCAATTCAGCATTTGTATCCCTTGGAGGTAACATAGTTGCAGCTTAGTTCCACTCTCAACCCAACTGCCCCGGAGTTCAACTACAATGCAAGGCCACGGAGAGACGCTGCTGCTGCAGCTGCTGTACGCGTACAACAAATTGCTGAACAATCTGAACAGTAAACATTGACACTAGGTCGTCGTTATCTTTCAGCTCGCCAGAGAACGATTTACCCTAGTTTATATTTATCGCCGTTTTCTAGTTTCGTTTTTAGCTTTGTGCCCAGTCCAAGAAGAAACATGTACGTCCCTTCCAGGAACATACATGGGGGAAGGATGTCGGGGACTGGGACTCACATTACGCAATCGTGTAATCTAAGCTTTGACTACAGAAGTATGAAAACGTGTCCGGAAATACACTCCCAATAATTTCATAAAATTGAAGCGTTGTCAGTCTCTTAACCTTCACTCGCGAACCTGCAAAGACCTTGTAACCTCAGTTGTGTTTATTAAACGTATAAAATCCACCTCGAGTCTTCTCTTGGATACTCTCTCTTGCGGCCAGAGAATTCCGGGAAAGTGGCAACTGCACTTGATACTGGTTTAACTGGGTCAAGGTAAAATACGACTATTAAAGACATGCACTCTTGATACCTACCACATAGCACAGTAATAAAAGCAGAACGAGAAACTGTTACAGAGTAAATAATAAGCAAAATGTGGAAAGCAAAATTAGACCCGCATAACCAAAGCACAACAGACTCTCTAACACACCCAGAAGTTTAATGACGTAAGGATTTGAAACGCAATGGTCTTTTAAACCTGAAAGGGGACAGTACGAGCTCTCGAGTGAGCAAATACTATGATTCCCAAACAGGATTCGAATTATGGATGGAAAATGAAAACTGAATTTTCTGACAAAAGTGGAACTTCCCAAATTTTCGAGCATTCTTTTGCCTGGTAAATATTAATTTTTAATTGTTGATTTGTCCTTGAAGTGTTGTGGAATACAATATTTTGCTTTAAATGTAACAACTTTCAAAATTTTGAACACAACGCTTTGCAATTTTCTGGCCGCAAGGTCGAGTAAACAACGGTTCAAGCACTGTTAATCTTAAACACGGGTCGCATATTTGTAATGAAATTCTGCCTTACTTTTAGTATGCAGCTATTTGGAAAACCCGACGAATTTGCAAATCGACCTTGAAATCTGATGGCTACGAGTTCACTACGAATTTCATCTAAAAAATTATGATTTCTGAGCACATTATGACAATAACTGTCATTCTTTTTAGTTTGGTGTGGTAAGTTTTTTAACTGATTTAATTACATTTTAAACTGATTTCACCAAAGCTTTCGTTAGTTAAAAGACGACTTATTTAAGATTTACTGGGCACTGTCTCCCTCAAAAAAATTTCCAAATTGTGAGAAAACAACATCCAAAATACTGCTTGGCAATGTTATAAATCAAATGGTTGATACGTCAGCTGTTTATTCATGGTGTGTCGATACTGTGCGGACCTATTTTATAGTTGCTACGTAACTCTAGAACATGGGAAGAGCGAGGACAACCATGTGCTTAGCCCAATGGCTGACACTGAATATCTCGATTTGTTGTTGTAGTTGAGATTTCAAGACATGGTGGCAGCGATTAAACAAAGAAAATGCTAAAACTAAGCCATCCAGAGAGATTTGATTTTTCCAAACCGCTCAACTGGCCTGATTGGAAGCAGAATTTCCTGCGATTTCAACTCGCGACGAAACTTCACAAAGAGGAAGGCACCGTGCAAGCCGGACACGTTTTCAAGTCCTTTACCTTAGCGGAGGGAGATGATGCCAACATCAACGTTATTTTGGCGAAGTTTCATGAGCATTTCGTTCTAAAACGGAACATAATTCACGAGCGAGCACGTTTTCACCAATCGAATTAAAACCAACGAGAGACGGTCGAATCGTTTGTACGGAGCCTCTATGAATTATAGGCTGAACACTGTGATTTTTGGACAAGTCGTGATCAGCAAATACGGGATGGGACTTTCATTGGAATCCTGGATAAATATGTGTCTCAGAAGTTGCAGTTGAAGTCGGATTTAACGCTGGAAACCGCGATCCAAATAGCTCGTCAGTCAGAAATGGTCAATGGTCTCGACGAGTTCAAAGCAGAGCACACCACATCAAGCCCACATCACCACCAAGCGAATGGTTCTGCATAAAGTGGAGTACTAATCTCTAAGCGGATCCTCGAATAGGAGGATCCGTTCCTTGCTCTTATGGCCGTACAACCCTGTCCTAACTACGGGAAAGATACCACCAGAGCTGATCATGGGAAGACAGTTACGAGCTACTATCCCAACAATGGCTTAAGTCTCAGAGACAAAGCTTCCAGACCATGCAGCAGTCAAGAAGGCGAATGTTAAAGCAAAAAGGGGCTACAAGGAGTCTTCTGACAGAAGGAATGGTACAAGAGGGCTCCCACCGCTCCAACCAGGGGACTGGCTATGAGTCAAGCTGGATAGTGAGAAGCAGTGGACTACAGAATCTAAAGTCATCAGTACAGACCAAAGTCCTAGATCATACATCGTAGACAGTGGGGTTCGAATGTTGCGAAGAAATAGGAAGCACCTTATAAAAGTCCCTACTCCCACCTGTCATGATACACCAGACGATAACTTCCGGTTCCAGAAATCAGTGAGTCTACTCCCAAAGATGTCCAAGCAGAGGATACCGAGGTTCTGGAAAACAGCAACACCAGTTCCACGAGCAATCACAACTCAATCCCGAAACAGAGGACTTCCAATGGAAGACTAATTAGGAGACCTATTCGTTATAGGGACGACCTTTAATAGTGTTATTTGTTTTTCCGAAATATGAACTTTTAAAAGGACGTTGGACCGTCATTTAATCGTCTAATGGAAAAGTTCGTGTTTTAAGCTCTGGATTTCTAGATTTAAGAATAAGTTTAGTTAAGTTTCTCTAATAGGTATTTTTTTTAAATCTATTCCTCAAAAGGGGGAGATGTGTCGATATTGCGCGGACCCATTTTATTGTTACTAAATGACAATAGAACATGTGCAAAGCGAAGATAACCATGTGCTTAGTCAAATGGCTGACTTTGCACATCTCGGTTTGTTGTTGTTTAAAATAAACGTAGTTGAGATTTCAAGACACATGGAGATATGAAGCATTTGGGAAGTTTTGAGAGCACTCGAGAAGCTGGGGTTTTGCTGTTACTCTTAAGTTTCTCTCGTGCTTTTCAAACTTTCCAATTGCTTCATATCCCCATGATTTAGAAAAAAATTCGGACATAACGGGCGTATTTTATCAGCGTAGAAAACACAGAACTGAGCTTAAGTTATCACGCCATCTGCTAGTTAGTACGTTGTCCAACTACTGCTTGGTCTTCTCTCTAGCTTTTTTCTTTGTTTTAAAATTAATAGAGAAATTTCGGAACAAGTGAGCCAGCAAGTAGCAACAGAAGAACCAAACAAAGGTTTACAATCATGCCAAAAAACTCAAACACAACTAACACTCGCAAGGTATGCATTATTTCGTGTCCAAAAACAAAACAGAAAAAAACAGGAATGATAAATAATAAAACCGAACTGGCATGACTGTTAAAATTCAAAAGGTAAGGAGAAACAATCGGCTGCGTCTCCTGTTTCCCCCTACATTTCGTTGGTACTCTAGCTGCCTTCTGTGTGCTTTACAACAGATCAGAGCACAGTCAAAACGTCTTCATTTGTTAACAGCAGTCTGTGCTATGACTGGTTATGACTCTACAGTCATTTGCTAAGTTCAATGCTCTTAGTATTTTAATTTACTCTGAATCTTTTACAGCAATACATTTTGTAACATCCAAGAACGTACTAATTTGATAGAATAGTTTCAAATGTTGTTTCAAAAAAATAATAAATGAAAAATCATTTACCTGTGGAAGTTGTTAGGGATGAAGTGGCAACTGTACTTGATACTGGTTTAACTGGGTTAAGGTAAAATACTACTATTAAAGACATGTCCTCATTATCCTTACCACATAACACTTGATAATAAAAGCAGTATCTTAGCCGGAGACTTACCTTACATAAGTGAGTTTAAAGAGATCCCGATTTACGAGAAACTACACATTCTAAAAATGGTACTATTCCTAGCACCATTATCATCATTATCAAAATCATTATTTTCAGTATCGTTAGTAGTATCGTTGTCTTTAAAAACTCGCAAAAATGGAAAATACAGAAAACTCCATGAAAACTAAGAATAAACTAAGCGTTAAACTCAAGTAACAATGTTTCTAGTGCAATCCTCGTGTTAACATTTTGAAGGTGGAAACGTTTGTGTTCTTCTAATAAAAGCAGCCAAAGCTTTCATGTTCCCTTTAATCTCAAAAATTTATCAACACTGTTGAAGAAAATTTATGAGATTCAAGTCAGCATATGTTAAGTACGTCAGATTTACTGTAAAGTAAGAATACTCTGTTATAGGTAGTAATGTATGTTGCAGTTTACCGCAAATAAGTGAATCATCACTAAGCTGGCAACAGGGCAAAAAAATGTTATGTTGCTTACTGTTATTTATCTTAGGCCGAGGAATAAGACTCGGTATAGTATTTTAACGTTTTTAAAACATCTCCAGATTTATTTCCATTGGTCCCTTTTTTCAAAGTTAGAAACTAATTTGTTCTCTGCTTCTTTCGGGGAGTTTTTTTTCCTCCCATGCCATCGAATAAAATAAAAAACTATTAAGGGTCACCGGAAACTGCTGAGGGCACTTGTATTATGTCTCCTGTTTTCTTTAGAATAATAGTCAAACCGTCTCCTTTAGCAATGTTTCGGACATGAGTAGTTTTGATTTATTAGTAATTATACAAAAACCTATTCAACTTACCTATCAGTAGCAGCAAATTCACGGTTGTATTTCCCAGTTCGTTTTTTGCAAAACAGGTATACCATCCTTTGTCACGTAAAGAAGCATTCTGAACTTCCAGAGTTGAGCTGTTGGTCATTTTGTTGCAACTGGTGCCATTTCCTTTGAACCATGTGATGACAGCTGGGGGGTTTCCAATATCTACAGGGCAACCAATAGATCTGTCTTCTCCCAACTCCAATGTAATGATGGAGCCTGACCGAGTGGCTGATGGTTTATCTAGATACAAAAAGTAATATCTAAACTTCCCTCACGGTGAAGACGAATAATACATGGTGTACTAAAGTAATATCAGAAGCAAACGAGTAATTAGCAATGCGAGTAAGCTAGAAAGAATAAAATTAAATAGTTAATTCGTCCTGATCATTGTTGTATCTTTGTTTAGGTGATGCAATAAGCAAAATCTGCTAATCTATGAAAACCTCAGTAGTAAGAAAATATGATGTTTTGCAACGTTACTGGTTACAAGTTACGGTTTGATTAGACTAGGAAAAAATACTAATTTGACGGTGCTTGCACTGTTAATTTAAACTACAAGAAAAAAATGTATAGGTTCTTACAATGCACAGCAATGAACATCTTCGTCGAAACCCACCCACAAAAGTTGTTTGCAATGCATCTGTATTCAGTTTGATATCTTGTGATGTCAGTGATGTTCAACAACTTTCCTTCAAAGATCTGACCACTTTTGACATCCTCCCAAAAAATGTTTATTGGAGGAGTGCCTGTGGTCACGTTGCATTCCTTTATGACATATGTACCCTCCATGACTGTTACATTTTGGACCTGTTCCACTGAGGGTGGGTCTACAGGGAATAAATTTCAAGATGTGACTTGTTGTAGGTATTCTTCTTTGAATAAAAACAAAACAGAAAAAACACATCTTTATAGTTTTCTATTATGAAAACGCATTTAAATACTGTGCTAATAAACGCTTTCGGAAGCTTCTGGATTATGGATTTTGATTGCGTTAAAGCAATCAATGCCTCGATTTCTGACTTAAAACTCGAACTTGTCAATCCTTTTTCTTGTGATTTGCCATTCCGATTTCCCTTAACTTTTTTTTAAGTGCTTTGTCTAACGAGAGTCAACTGATCTAAACGTTCCAGCAAAGTAGTATTAATCCCCGTTATCATATAGCAAGGTAGTCTTAAGCTAAATCCCGGCATTCTGTTTGGTTTTTTTATGACCTCAAAAGTCGGCAAGTTAGAAATAAAGAAGTCTGACCGAGAGCCATGTGATAAAATACTTACTAAAATCGCCTTCTCGACTTGCATTGAGGAATATTGGCCCTCGGTCGATTTTGTACAGACCTGGCTGCACTTTATGCGTCCTGCCACGACCTCAGGCCAACATTCCTCAGTACGGCCCTCGTGCTCGGTTAGTATAAAGTTAAGATCAAATTGTATGGACTGTCTGACTTTCTGTTGTTTCAAATTCATGACCATGTATAATTATAATTTTAAAAAAAAACGCAAAAGCAAAATTGGCCGATAAAATTAATGGTAGGAAACAATTTCCAACTTTTTTGGCCATAATCATAAGTATATACCGCACAGAAGAATAATGCTCTTTGCACGCGCTGATTGGCTAGTTTGAAAGTAATTAGCAAGTACTTTTAACCCCCGAGCAGGCGATGAGACAAATTCGCGTGTCGAGAGTTTAATTTCCGACCATTTTTTGTAAATTGATAGAAATAAATCAATTCTTGGTTTCTATGTGGTATATACTAAAACAATTTTGTATCTCAGTGTCGGTGAAGGTGACGGATTTTCGGCAAGCCTTTCCAAATCCTATTGATCTCTGTGAGGTATATAGTACCAATGTTCATTCCTCATTTTCAAACAATTCTGTATTCCCAAAGAAAGTAAAGTACATCCTATGATTACTAAAAAGAGACACAGCTACATTACACGAATGTTAACCGTTTTGCACAGTCAATTAAAATGAACATCTTGAACGTTTCTTTGCCTTCCCCTCTTCAGGAAAATCAGGTTGTTATAAAGGCCTGCATACAATGACCAAAAAGTATTACTGTTTAATATAATTTCTGTTCAGTATCAAGATGAACACCCGGTGAAGATATTCTCTTGAAGTAGTTGTCATAGCAAAAGTCAACCTCCCTGTTAATCATAACTGATAAGTAAATCAATTCTAAATTTGCAGTTTTTAAACTTCCTTATAACGCTGGTGAATTTCATCACGCCAATAAACTATGCTAATCAAATATGCAAATTATTTTGAAGCCAAACCGAGGGGAATTTTAATCAAAGTAAAGATTTGAAAGGAAACATGCCTTTTAGGTAAAAAAAATTATTTCCTCCCTTGACAAGGCAAGAATAGCTTATTATTGCAGGTGGACTACATACTTTCTTACATTTTTAAACATTATTTGGAGCAGTAGGCAATTACATGGTGTACATGCATAAAACGATAACAATGACAATCGGCAACTACTGCTAACAAACTTTAAGAGCAGCAAGCAGCACATTAGCTGATCAGCAATTTTCCATTGATGCCTCACAAGTCAATTGAACTTCTTGAAAACATATTGATTTTAATGCCCTATAATTATACCACTACCAATGAAGAACTCACTTGATATTTGAAAAAACATACGAAGGATATTGTGCGCAGTATGACTGAAAAAAAATACCAAAAAGCTTAAGAGCCATGAAGTAAAATTGTAAGCTAAGGTTTAGTATCCATCAAGGCACCAAAAGGATGGGATCCATTACATTGAATTACAGGGTATTTGTTATGACTCATAGTTAAGAATACAACTCAGAATAAAGTCACTTACCATACACACGAACAGCAATATTTTCACTATTTCCTGTTCCATATGTGTTGTTGGCCACACATTTGTATATGAACACTCCCCTAGTTGACATGTTCCTGCTCCACATTCCTGAAGTGTTTGTGTCCAAGATAGCAGTGTCATTCTCAAATAGCTGGTATGATGTCACCAATGGATTCGCTTCAGCTGAGCAGTTTAAGCTAATGACATCATTCTGACATGCTGTGTGGCTAGCAGCAGATATTGTGAACTGCTTAATCTCTGGTTTGACTGGGAGAACAATATAACAAGCTCGTTATGTCACTCATGAGCAAATAATTCATTCACCCATTTTCTGTTAATTAACAGCAACAGCACAAAAATAATAATTCATAAATTATTTTAAAAGAATTTCTCTAAAAAGGACTTGAGTTTCAATAATTTTAGGAGGATAACGAGAATTAATTCTTACAAAGTTTAAACTCTTTTATTTATTTCGATTTCTATACAGCATATTCTATCTTGCAATGTGGTTACTTCTGATGTAGCTCAATCACCAAGTTAAGTGTTCATGTTTTCAAATTTCAAAGACTTTATTAGGCAATACTATCAACTTATGAGCATGATGCTCCATTGTTTATACAGCTGACACTTTTTGGCCCTTTTTCTTTATCAAATAATCAAATATATTGCAATTAGTTTCAGTTCTAAAAAACTCATATCTGTTATGCCTCTTAAAGGGTTTCAAATAAATAAATGTAATTATAATCTTTATAATAATGTAGTTCAGTTTCTAGCTCAAATAGTTTCAATACCCTTCCCTTAAAACTTTTGTGGAGGGTAAATCCATATTCCTCTGGGGTACAACATCCAGTGAATTAGACATACACCTGTTCATGTAAAAACCAATTGCTTTTCAGACTTGAAGAATAATTTGGGTGACTTTCAAACTCCATGCTTGGTTTTGGTAGAATAATAATAATAATAATCAACTTTATTTTTCGAGGGTGGCACTTGACAGTATAAAATACTGATAAATTCATGGCCATCAAAAGAAAATTAAAAATAAACACAAATGTATATAAATAATGAGGTAATTAAGACTAGGTGATTAAACAATTAAAATATGAATTATCTGAGGATTAATATAAAATATATGAAAATAAAATAGAATAGCATAAGCTATAGGAAAGTGATGAACATCTTTATAGGACTCCAAAAAATACTTATATAAAGACTTCTTTATAATTTCTAAACTAGAGCTACTCTTAATTTCATTGGGAAGTGAATTCCAAAACCTAGTGGTTGATACTTGAAAAGTCCTAGCACCTTCTGACTCTCTTTTATACTTTGGACAAATTAAATTTAAAGACCCATATCTATTTTGTCTTTCAGTAGAACGTATGTTGTGTTTCATTTGAGTAATTCTAACATATAATTGGGATGCACCCCGTTCAAACGTTTATAAACTAATGCGCACTGATTTATCTTAGCTTCATGTAAAGGGAGGCTATTAATTTCTCTAAACAGATCTACACTAATTGCTCTAGTATCAGCATTAAGAATAACGCGTGTGGCATGCTCCAGAAGCCTGAAGACCTTATTTAAATTATCAACAGATGTAGAAACCCACACACTAGAGCCATACATCATGATTTGTTTTATCATGGCATTGTAATAAAGAATTTGTTGATCTAAAGGTAAATGACGCTTGATTTTTTTCAAAGCAACTATACACTGTGTTAGCTTCTTACATAGATTATCGATATGCTCATTAAAATTAAGCTGAGCGTCAATTAAATTACACCAAACAGTTCATGAGACTGGACTTGTTCAAATTCAATGGAGTTGACATGGACATGTTGTAGTTGGGAAAGAGCTTTTAGGTTGGTTTTCCTATGTATAATAAGATATGATCGGAGAAGTCTTTTTCTGACCATATTTTAAAAATATTATCACATTAGTTTTACATGTCATGATATAAAAAATCACATTTAATTTGTGTTACTCAAATTGTTTGGTTCCCCCCCCCCCCCCAAAAAAAAAAAGGAACACTTTTTAGTCTATGGTTTGTTATTGGGGTTGTAAGCAACACAAATTGGATAGAATTAGTTTTAACTTCAGGCACTTCCACCATCCCAGACATTACATGTATGCTCAGAATGAGTTTTAAAGTAATAGGCCTGAGAAAAGATTAAATGGGAATTATACACAAGTTTTCCGTTCATCAACTTAATAGTGCCCACTGGCACCTTCCCTGAAATGTACTTGACTAATCCTTGTCAAAGAAATGGTCCAAAAGAACAGCATCATAGATAAAAATAAAAATTAAACTACATTATCCTGTGAAATGAAATTGCCTCAAAGTTTCTGCTTGAGTATACCATGTCATGAGTGAAGGGGATAAGTTTCTGAAGAAACTGTGGTGCTGCATGGGTGGGAGAGTAATTTAGTATTATCAACTGAGTTGAAACGAAAAATTGGCCACAATAAACAGTTAAATAGTTGAAATTTTGGGTGTTAGCACTTCTTCAGAGCTATTGACAAAGGGCTAACACTCGCAATGTCACACATTTATTTTTCAATTGTGTTCTGTGGATGTCTAACTGTGCGATGAGAAAGTATTTTAAGACTCATTTTTGAAAAAAGAAAACTTTAAGGTTGTTTAAATGTTGGGAATGTTTAAAAAAAAACTTAGCAGGACTTTCCTCCGTTTTGTTAATCCAATCAATAACTCCATGAATTGGGGATTTTTTTAGGTGATACAAGTACTTTAAGTCATTTATCATTTCCAAGCTTGATACAGCAAGTGAAAAAAATTGTTACTTACCTATTTTTTTTAAACAAAAAAGACACCTTTTAGGGACCCTAAATAGACTGGGGAGCTGATTTCTTTTCTGTATACTTTAACTTGCTGACAATGTAGCATAGCTATGCTGTTAGTAAGTTAAGTTAAAATTAACTTGCGTAAAAATACCATTGACCTAATGGTCACAATATGTAAAAATTAACGGTTTAGTCCAGAAAATCAAAATATAGGAGAAAATCTAATAACAGAGATGATGGTTGTCCAGCCCTTTTGCAATTTTTTCATTCTGCTACATTGTCTTTATCTATTATACTGTAAAGTAAGAACATTTATTGGTTAACCTTTATCATAGTTACAGCTAGTCACCAAAACAAATTAAAATTTACCAAGCTTGCAAAACACAATACTTACATAACACGTTGATAGATTCAGTCTGAGAGTCCTTTCCACATCTATTACTTGCTTCACATGTGTAACTTCCAGCATCATTTCTACTAATGCTTGTGAAATTTAATATTCTCCCAACGCGGTGCTCACCACTGCTGACTTTGATCCAAGAAACAATTAGTACAGGATCCCCTGATACCTCACAACTCAGGTTATATGGATGACCTTCAATTGCAGTATTTGAAGATTTAACAACATCATCCACTGATGAAGAATCTGCAATTAAATTGATAAATAATTTTAATATGCACATTTTGTAAATCAACATGTAAATTAAAGTATCCGCTAAAACATTAATTTTAGCCTTGATGCAGCTTGCAGTTAGAAACATTTTTAAAATGCAAGTTCAATCATTCAATTTTGAAATATTACCACCAGTAACATTTTAAAATTGTCCAAAATACCAATGAGTGCAAAGCGGTGAGTGGTATTTTGGACAATTTTGAAATATTATGAGCCAGTATATTTTATTGTAAAACACCACATAAAGGTCATGCTATTATTTGTTTATTATAGAAGCCAAAAAATGTTTGGTAATGCCCATGAGACTTTCATTTCATTACAGTTGAAAAGACAAACACAGGCATCTGTTTATGTCAATGAAAAAAAATGACCGACAGTTTTTTGCAAAACCAGTGCAAACCACTGAAGGCAAACAACACAAACTAGTTCAATGAAAGAAATTTTCAAATTACAGTTTTCACAGTCACTGCAGTGGTGAAGCAAAAGCAAAAATTAACATAAGGTAAAGGCAAGCTTTTCTCAGTGTTTAATTACTGCTTCACTGAAAAACACCAATGCCAGCACCACGATTTCTTGTCACCTGACAGCCATGAAAGTGGTGGACTACTGTTTGGCAGGCTGAAGTCACAGTTTGGTTGTGTTGCATAAGCAAACTACACTTGCTTTTGCAAATTTCAGCAAAGAATTGAGAGTGACATTGGCCCAGTTCTTTAGCTTCATACATGACAATGTTATCGTTAAGATGCTTGCTTTCTGTTCACAACTTCCAAATACTCATGCCATGCAGTGTTTGTGGCTTTGACTGTATTTTGTTACTGCTTATTTGGCAAGCTTTTGTATTTTCTCACCAGAACTTTCCAGAACTCTTACCGCCAATTTTTTTTTAAAACAAAAGGAAATTTGCATAATTGTGTTCAGTGTTGTCCCAGTAACTTGGTTACATCATCCATTTTTGCTGTTATGCCACTATTAAATTGAAATAGTGATACTGTCAACCAATCAAATCTCTGATATTTCTCAGCTTATACTATTAGGGGTGTAGTACTAACAATACTCAGTAAACAGTTTGAATGGTGTTAAAATTTGATCCTGTGGTCTGATTGTCCATGTGGGTGCAGTCTTTAGAAGGACTGTTGTTGGTTGTAGTTACTGAAGTTTGTTTGTGGACTACCTGACCTTGATATTGACTAGGACTCTGTACAATACCTATAACTTATACAGCACCAACTATTTTCAATGACTATAAATCTGGAAAGCTGGGTCATTAAATTAGAAAAAACTCCCTCCAAAGGTGTCAAAAACTACCAGTACCATACAAACAACTTATATTCATTAAATTTACACCACAAACAGAAGTTGAAAACCAATGCTTTGTTTTAGAATTTATAATTGTTCGTACATGTGGCTGTTCTACAAGTTATTTCTTCTCTTAACGGTCCCCTATATGAAAGATCCATATACAATAAACTCAATCAATAAACATTGTAACCTTCTGTTAACAGTGAGAAAAATATATAAGGATGATGTAAGAAGGGACTGCAAGGAATACTGAGAATTCACATCATTTATGTATGAGAAGAATAGCTGTTCACAATGCATTTAGTTAACCTATGTAGACATCACAACACATCAATTAATGTGTATACTCCATCCAATCTGAGGAAGCTAGCATAGAAAAATGCCAGACATTTGGTCTGTTGCCAATCCTAAATCCTTCAGGTTGCACTATAGAAGGGCTGAGTCATGTTTGGAAAATTGTGCATCACTTAAGACTCCCTTTTCCTAGACACCATACATAAATTAAAATCATAATGTGCATTAAGTGCAAATACTGGGATAATAGATTTACATAATCACAAAGATGGTGTTATAACTTACTTCCCACAATCACCTCTGTTGTCTGATTAGCAGGATCCCCAATTCCATTGGATGCTGTACAGCGGTATGTTCCATGGGAACTTCTGCTAGTATTACTGATGACATAAAACCCATCTATAGATGGTACCTCTCCACTGTCAGTACCATCATCCCACACTCTTGTCCAAGTAATATTTGGTATTGGTTTACCAGTTGCTTTGCAACTCAAAGTTACCATAGAACCCACGCAAAAATATTGGTCACCGGTCACATTAACAATTTCAGGGGTTTCTGAAGAATAATCAGGTGATTAGTATTGAAAAATGAGGAGGAATTTTTTAACAATTAAAAATTTAACCCCATTCCCTCTATACTTTCAAACTTAGCTAACACAGTTTATCAAACCTGACACAGTACTTCCATATCATAATTAAGAGTGATTTGTTAATCTAATGCAGGAGAGCAATCTTCAGTTATCCAAAGTAGAAAAGTCATTCACATACCTATAAAATGAGATAATCTTATTGCTTTTATAAATAGCAATACTGTGAGTCAAAATTGCCCTAATACCCCATCATGTGCACCATCATTGATAAATATTACATTCATAGTCATCATCTATTAAACACTATAAAACTGTTTGAAATTAATACTATTTTCAACCTTTTTGGATCAAGAGTAGTTGCCTTTTAATTTCAATTGAAGAAAACTATTCCAAGCAAAAAAGACAGGAACTACTTAAACATGGAGATGGAGAAGCTGGTTTTGGTTATCCACAGAATCCTGAGAAGTCAATGTGGAGTAATATATGTGTGAATTTAAATAGTTTCATGTAACACAGGCTAAAACCTTTTTGAACACCAAAAATGAATCTAGAATGAACAGAAGAGTACAAAATTAACCAATCAGATACCTTGTTAGTCCAGAAGCCAGGACTGGAAAATTGAGGTTTCACACAACCCACAAGTTAGAAAAGGTTTGATAATAGATTTTGGCAGAGAACGATCTGCTGATTAATGCTAAGTAGTTCATAAAGTCAAATTGTGGTATAAGTTCTGTGTTAAGATGGTGTTTTCATGGACAAACCATTATTCAACATAACAACAAAGCTGACTTATAATGGGGTTCCTGGCCCTTTTGACTATGTTTTTTAAGACTATAAACTTCTTACTCAAAGTCAGTTTCCTAACAGGAAGTTTGTTTACTCTATAGGAACATGAATAATGTAATGTGACTGATCATGTGACTCTGAATATGCAAAAAAAATTAAAGAAGTACTAATTACCACAGTTTTACTTTTATTTGCCTATCCTCTCAAGGGAAGAACAAACATTTTTGTGCCAAACAGATAAAGTTAAACTAAATCCTTAAGTAAAAAACAAGAATCCCTTTCTTTCAATTTGTTTTACCACAAAATAGTTGCTAAATACATCAATGTTTATGTTATATACTTTTTAGCATGTTATTTAGTTTGGGTGGAGTCACATGATATTTCACTGACTGTTTCACACAACTTAATAACAAGGGAAAGCTAGAAAAACCTCTCACAGATAGGACCTTACCTGAAACTGTTATATTAAATTCCTGATAAGCCAGTAATGTCCCATCAAATTCTACACCATACTCAATCTTGTATGTTCCTTCATTTTCTCTCCTTACATTTTTAATGAGTAAGGTGGCTTGGCGATTTCTATCAACCTGAATATGTGGGGCCATGGATTCTTTATAAGCTAAGCCAAAAGATTTGACAAATGTTTTTGCCCCAACTAAGTCATACTCTAAACTTGATTGATTTAACTTGCTCCACGTAACAAAATTAAAAAGATCACTCTTGGTCTGTTCATTAGCATTTAGAGTGAACTCCCATATAAGTGACTTGTCCTCTCCTATTGTTACCAATGTTGGATTTTCAGGTTGCACTGTCCAGTTAAATGATTCTGCAATTCAGTAACAGATTCAGCAATTCAGTACAAGGTGTTTGTCCAGAAATCTCGAGCACCTCCAAAATTTCATAAGTATGATTAACTGAATTGATTCACTTGAACAACTATTTTTTGATGCTCTTAAAGCTACATCACTGATACATGACTTGTAGCATTAGCATTGTCGGCAATAATAACAATAATAATAATAATAATAATAATAATAACAGTCTCTATTAATACATAAGATGAAAGCTACATAATTATCTTATGTTACAAAACGTCCAATTTAGAACAGTGTACTTTCTAAAGATATAGAGAAAGAGAATACATGAATAAATTACATGTTAGTTCGTTTCCTTACAGAGGACAGAATCACCCGTAAGGAAAGATGTTGGGCAAACACCTGAGGTCGCTTGACAGTTTTGGTTTCCCCAAAGGATTCCCGTTATTTGCTGCTTTGTAACCCTATCAATCATTTTGTAAATGAAATAGATCTGCGGATGATATATTTGCAGTCTGATCACGCGAGAGGAGCAATTTGAGCATTTGCCTTACTGTGGAATGTTGTTTAAACATAATCGAGGGCCATTTCATTTGCACTTGTGTTTCATTTCAAATACCATTCTCTCAACAATCCGCTTAGACAGTGGTTAAGAAACTTGATAAACTGTGACTTACCTGAGAGGTGAATCACACAAATAAATCCAAGAAATCGTAAAACGACAAGAAACTTCATCAAAACCGACTCACGTTCAGCACTTGAACATAAACTTCATCAACTTTAGTGTATGTATTCAACGCATTACCTTTAGAGGCTCTTTTCCTCGACCGTGACAAATTAAAGATCACGTGACGATGGTTTCCGCAAACTTCCCTTGCGTTTAGTGAAAATTAACGTAATATAGTACATTGGACAAAACTGCTCTGGATCGACGTTTTACAACAAAAAAAGGAAAGCGACACGAGTAATTTTGTCACTGTCTTAAACTTTATAAATTCCACACATAGAAAATTATTTTTGTGAAGATTTGCATTACAGCGTATCCAAATTCGGATACTATCTAGCCTCGTTTTCACGTCGAAAAGACGACTCTTTGAAAACAATTTGAACTGTATTTTAAGAAAGCAATTCTTGTTTTCTACCTAAGGAGCAAGTGCAACTTTATCTTGCTCGACAAAAACATGTGTTCATTCTTCCCTTGGGAGGGTAGGCAATTGTTTGTAAATGAAAGTAAACTGTCATAATTAATACTTACCAAGTGACGTTCTGTCGTATTCAAAGTCACGTGACATGTCTCAAGGCCCAGAGAGCAAGCAAACTTCTCGTTATGAATCTGACTAGAAAGGATTTTTGTCTTAAAAAACGGTCAATATACACGTTTTGATCTTTAAGTATCCGCATTTTTTTTCAAGCACTCTGTTACTACATGTAAATCTATCTCTCTCTCGATCGAGAGTTGCCGCCGGTTAATTGCGTGACTTGTAAAATTCATTAAAGAATGAGCCAGCAAATCCTGCAAATTGTTCATATTCCTAGGGGAATAAATTAATTAGCCCCAGGCCTACATGCTGAGCCTGGCTTGATGTTGACAGACATTTAGTTGGCGTTTTATCTCGCGTTTCGTTCCTTTGTTCGTTGTAGTTATTTCCTGGGACGCGTCTCTCCTTTTTTTTTCTCAACCGGTTTGTTATGGCTTCTGCCGCTGGAAAACACACGAGGAAGCCTCCATCCTTGCCAAGCGGCCAATATATACCGCCCCTGACAATCAGGATATGGATTTTCTCAAGCTCCAGAGAGAAAAACAACGCCGGGAAATTCAATTGCTAGAACTAAATGCTAAAGCCAAAGGCCCGTCCTTTTTCATCTCCCGCCAATTCCAAACTCGCATCAATTCCTTCGCTGGCCATCGTTCGTTTCGGAAACAATGCAGGTATCATGCGTGTATTATGTAGTTAGACATGAAACTGTCTATTCTTAATTCCAGTGTAGTTTCCGGGGATTCTTATTGCATAGACAACGCAAACTTCTGTAATTTTATTCTTTCACAGAGAGTTTTTTTTGTCTTTCACAAACTTTTCTTCTGCACTGAGACATTTGTAGGCACGGCCGACGGACAACAAAATCGCCATCATTTTCCAATTCTTTGCAGTTTCACCCAAGCATTAGTCGATTTAACAAATATACCAGGTTTTCTCTTTCACATTGAGTGGGATATTTCATCTGCTCGGGAAAAAGTAGTTAAAAAAATTGTTTCTTTAAAGCACTTCTGCTTTTGCGCACCATGCTTAACTGTTGGTGCGGTTCCCCTGTTGAAGCTATCGAGAAACAGAGAATCGGCAAATGTCAAGGTCCTTTACTTTGTCGGAAGTGATTAAAAGTGTGGGACTAAATTTTCTGCCTGCTGTGCTTACTGGTGACAAAAAAAAAAGAAAAAACAATTCTTCCTCGCTAGTCGTCAGGTACTTTCTTCAAAAAAAAATCACGTAATGATTCTGATTCAATTCTCCAGCGTGTGTTCTTGAGATTTTCGACTTGTTGCTTCCGTGTATACTCTAGGGGACTCACCACAACAACTTAGTGGGGCGACGCAATTTTATCGCTTTCCGAATCATGTCTCTTGTCAAATCCTGTCTGAGAAACGACTAAAACGTCTTCATCTAAGCAAGTGATTCTTCAGATGCACTCCATCTGCTTTTCCTTAAAGGATATGACGTCAGTAAAAATTTGAAGAGATGAAGTTAAAGCAGCTGAAAATTTGCTGTTCACTCCGGCAGTCGTCAAAAACGGCTTCGTGTTCTGAAATTGCACCGGAGATCAGATACGCAATCATATACCGACACTCGAGATAATTTGGAAAGTTCATGTGAATAAAGCATATGCTCAAGTGAACCCGCTCTATAGCTGTCAGTCTTCAATAGGTGTCCTAATAGTTGGTAAACGAAAATTGGCACTTCTACAAAATGGTATAGCTTTTTCAGTATATTTATATTTATTATATCGATTATATTTGTGCCGACTTTGCTTATTTTTTTCCTCTTATTTTCGCTTGAGCATGCGAAAGATCTTAACTGAGTCACGTAGATGAGCAATCAATCATGCCTATTAATTTATTTAACTTATTTGATTCATTTTGAATTGATCCTTGATCCTTGATCCTTGATCCGGTTTTTCCAGGAAACCGACTGGGACGCCGATTTCAGCGAGATAGAACGATACAACATCACCAAGTCACAGCGACAAAACAGCGCTCAACACCCCGCGAACAACACATACGCTTACGCCGCACCCGGCCTCAACAACCGGCCCCGAAATTATCGCCGCGAATAGAACCGCACCGGATCTTGCAACAATCCCACTTGCCAGCCGGGAGTAGAACACATTTGCGCCTATTGTAAACTTGCCGATCACACGATTGCTTCTTGCTCAACCCGCCCACCATCCTCTTCGATCCGTTTACCACCGTCGCCACCGCCCAATTCAGACTGACTAGTCATCTCACCCATCTCCCAAAGCCCACCAATTAACTCTCCCGTCTCCACTGTCGCACAGCACTCCTCCTCCGCTTCGACGTCCGTCCCTGCCGCGTCACCCGGTCAGCTCTCCCTCTCCAGCAACCGTTCATACCCTGCCACTGTTCGCCATATTCTTTGCTCGAAATCGTCCCGCGCCAACGTCTTTGGTGCTCGAATATCGGTTCCTTCTAATTTGAACATTCCGTTGTTGAAAACTTCCCTTGCCTCGTATTCTGATTCTGTAGTCGCTGATTTTCTCGCCTTCGGTTGGCCAATCAATTACAGCTCCACCTTCGCACCTACAGCTTCGAAGTTCAACTACTCTTTCGCAATCAACTTCCGCAACGCCATCAACTCTCTCCTGCGGACAGAACTCTCATACGGTGCGACCGCTGGTCCATTCCCCACGACCCTTTTCCAACTCCTTTGCAGACCTCACCGCTTCAAACAGTCCCGAAAGATGAGTGTAAACGACGTTTTTTTTTGGACCTTAGCTTTCTCGCAGGCACCTCCGTTAAAGACGGGATTTCCAAAGACTCCATCCTCGACGAGCCTTTTCATCTCTCTCCCGCGTTCCGCCGACTTCATCGATGTCATCATTGCCAAAGGCCCGGGATGTTACCTGCACAAGAAGAACTTAAAGCGGTCCTACCGTGAAATTCCTGTTGATCCGAAAGATTACCGTTTCCTTGGTTACCGCTGGCGTAATTTGTTTTATTTTGACACTGTCTTCTCATTCGGTCTCCGGTCCGCCAATCTCACCTGCCAGCGCACCACAAACGCCATTTCGCGCATTTTTCGCTCCGCCTATCACTACGAGGGCGTAAACTACATCGACGACTTCGGCGGCACTGTGGCGTCCCATTAAGAAGCATCACTGGCCTTTCAGGATCTTGAAGCCCTCTTCACGAGCCTGGGTCTGGAATCATCCCCGGCCATGGATTGCCCTCCTTCCACAAGAATGGTTTTCCTCGGTCTTATTTACGACACCGTAACCATGACTCTCGAGGTCCCGCCCGACAAATAACATCAAACATCCGAACTTATTCGTCATTAGCTTCATTCTCCACGAGCCACGAAATCCGCCTTACAATCCCTTATCGGAGAACTTTTTCACATCTGTGCTTTCATTAGCCCGGGAAGAATCTTTATGCAGCGCCTCCTACACCAACTTCGTCACCTTCCGTCAAACCTCGTCACTTTTCGCCCAGCCCAGAACTTCTCGCCGAACTGCGCTGGTGGCAACATTTCGTCTCGGCATACAACGGCGTCTGCTTCTTACGTTCATCCCCTTGGATTGACGAAATCTCTCGTTTTTGCACCGACGCAAGCCTTGCTAGTATCGGCGCCTTTTTCGATGGTCGTTTTTTCCACTCAATCTTCCCGCCGTTCATTGATGTAGCCTCTCTCTCGAACGCTTTGCTCGAAATGCTGGCTGTAACTGTCAGCTTCAAATTATGGTCGCAAGAACTGCAAGGACGGTGAGTTTAGTAAGAACTGGCAATTAATCGGACCACCGAACTCGCCATTAACACTGGCCGTTCTCGCCTTCCATTCATTCAGTCCTGCTTACGTGAACTGCGGTTCTACGCTTCCCTTTATGACTTCGATCTACGCGCCTTCCACATCCCTGGTCACCAGAACACGTTCGCTGATTCTCTGAGCCGTTGGAACACCCATCCCCAATTCACCCTCATCTTCTATGAGAGAGCATCCCTTCATTACCCCACCTTAACAGAGTATTTCAGCTCCTTTGATTTGTTCCGTTTCGACTGCCAGTGGTAATTTTCTCCTTATTTCGTCTTTCAGGTTTCCACCTGTATGATTTACAGCATCATGTCCAACAAATTCAAGCCTTCGCCTTGTCAGCCGCCGCTAAGCGGAAGTACCAATCCATTTGGAAAACCTAACTCAAATTCTGCCATCTCTTCTGTCTTCCACCATTTACCGCCGCTCCGGCTACCATAGCCGCCTTTGTCACCCTAGTCAGCTTTTCCGTTAAATCTCATCATACCATTAATAATTATCTGAGCGCTTTACGACGGCTCCACGTTTTTTGTCATTTCGACACAAAAGCTTTCGACGACATTCACGTCAGACTGAGTGTTAAAGGCTTGGAAAAGTCTATGGTCTGCATTTCTCATCGCAAAGCTCCACTCACACCATCCGCCCTGCTCCAATTCAGCGCCCATCTCGACCTTCGTCACTCCGCTCACCTATCCTTGTGGTCTGCTTGTCTGGTTGGCTTCTTCACATTCTTTCGCACAGCAAATTTGGTTCCTCCATCACTAGACACCTTCTCCTCACGCAACACACTTTCCAGAAACAGCATCACATTCAAAAATTCCGGTGCCCTTATTACCATTACAAGAACAAAAACTTTCCAAGCCGGTAATACCGCCCTTGTTGTTCCCGACCCGCGTATTCCTGGATCTCCAATTTGCCCCACCTTCGCACTCCACTCCTTACTAAGGACCGTTCCCGCACCCGACACTCATCCTCTCTTCTCCTTCCTTTCCACCTCGCACCAGCTTGCTTGCATCACTTCCAAGAGCCTTAACGACGGTATCAAACATCTGACTGCCCTCATCTCTTTGGACCTTCGGGACTACTCAGGGCATAGTCTGCGTCACAGCGGTGTTGCCTTCGCTTTTCGGTGTGGAATCCCAGCTGAACTCATCAAGTTCCAAGGAGATTGGAGATCGGACGCTTATTTATTGTATTTATCTTTGCCTTTGGCAGACCGCCTTTCGCTCTCGAACATTATCTCCGAGCACGTCGAACTTTTGTAACTAGGTCTAGTTACCAGGCCCATTTTCATATAATCCCTTACTTTAGATTCCTGTCTCACACCTCGTCCTCTCCCCTCGCACCTTTCTTCCTCTCCAGCGGATCTTGCTTGGGCCACTTTGACTTTGCTTGGGGGCTTTCCTAGAGCCCTCAGGGACTCCTCGTTTCCTCATTAAAGATGCCCAAACAGATTCACTGTCTCGTTCGTTGGTGTTGTCGTGCAAGTGAGGTGTGGCGGGGGGATAATTTTCCTTAATGAAAAAAACACAAGACATAGCCAGTTGTTCTCGTGGGCAAAGACAATAAATTTGAAAGAAAAATGAGATGTAAAGGTCTGTATTTTTTGTAGCCTAATACCAGCTGTACCCTCTCTTGAAGTCTTCGTCTGAGTTTTGCAAGGTCCCTCCTTATCCTCTGCCTTGTTCGGTTAGTTTCGACTTCTGAAGCTAGATCATCGGCATCAACCTCTTCGTCCTTATTCATACTTACGGTGGGGGACCTCTTCAATAAACCAATTTTTGTTAGGGCAGATAGTCGGCTGAAGTATCGAGCGATTTGCTGCTCTATCAACCAGTCAGTCAACAAAATTTCTGGCCGGTGTCGTCTCGTACACTCGTTATTCTGGAAGACACATTAGAAGCGGTTGCCTTACTAGTTTCCTCGTCTAGGAGATAATTCTCTGCTTTCTGAGAAAAGGCAACTGCTTTTTGTGTTTTCCAAAGAGCCCATCCAAAGTCTGCCTGCCTAGTTAGGGATTGTTCGTCAGAATTTTGCCTAAGGTCAGACCTTGAACGTACCCACCCCATACGGAATGGCAAGCCTCTGTCCATTTCCTGTTGATCTCATCGTGGGCGGAATTTTTTTGTCAGCTTCACTTTGTGTTGGCCTATGTTAAGGTGCTTTTGGATGGCAGTTAATGACCGAATGTCTTAATACATCCTTCCTCTTAACAAGAATATCTGTGCACGTTGAGATATCTGTGCACGTTGCTGATAACCATCCGCTTCTACGATTAGTTGGCTGAAGGTTTCCAAAGTGATGAGCCTAGTGAGGCTCTGTGGTTACTCCAAACTATGCCAGTTGGTCTACGAGACTGGGCTTATTTGTAGGCCGGGATCCGGAAATTTAAAGTAAGAGGGGAGCGAGATACGGGATTACTAATATGAACGGAACATGGGAATCGGCGATTTTGGAGAGCGTGATTCGGGAAATAATCGCTTAAACGAACCGAGAACGGGGATGTCCGTTGTCGAGAATTTATGAAGAAATTGATCTTCTCAGTCCACGAAAAGCACCAGGCGAACAGGCTCTCTAGCATTCAGGAGGCGGTCGGGCTGTTCAGCGACACTCTTCAGTTATTGTGCGGCAGTGAAAATTACATCTCGATGCATCAGAAGCGAAGTTGCCAATTTACCAAAAATTCTCTACGGCCCACAGGATAACAAAGCATCCAAGACTGCTGCGTCAGTTGAAATGCTCAACGGCCTTAAAAACCTCTAGCATGTCTCAGAATCATACTTATATGACGCTCCTAACCTGTTGAGTTGTATGACACTAGACGTGAAGAATATTCAGTTTATCATTTTGCATCACAAAGATAAACTTTTCACGGTGATAAATTACCCAAGAAACTTTGGAAATGCAGCTAAAGAAGGCTTTAAGAGGACAACCCATTTGGCGGCGCCCTATTTTACTAATCCAAATTCTTGATATCCTGTATTTGAACATGCCATGATCCTGTCGGCCATACCAGCAATAAAACCGTTACTACCTCTACAGATGGAACCACAGATGACACCACAGAGCATACAGAACATTTGTTGCAGCAGTGCGTACGCGCTCTGTCAGACAGGGAACAACGATCGCAAGAGCTGGAACTCCCCCGTTGTACCTCTATCAGAGAGAAATTTAGCCGGGCGAACCGGCCAGCCTCGAACGCTCTGACTTCGTGGAGCAGCAGGAAAATAGCGGGAAACAAGACGAAGAGGAAGATGGAATATTGGATTACAATTCCCCGTGTGATGATGGTAACATTCCATCTTTTGAACAAAAGGCTGATTTTCACCTCGGAAGAGGTTCCCGCTCCATAAGAAGTGTTCGCTTCCACAGCACACTTGTGTTCAGTTAAGTTTTCTTAGTCTCCCCTGTTATGAAACTATAGGACTGCCGTCATCTTTTGTGTTTTATGCACTTGTTGACATTGTTATTCGTTTCTTTGATACCGACCTGTCCGTATTGATACGGTTGTCTGTGATCTAAGTTTAACGGAGGGAAGTCGTTACCTTAAGTGACTATCCTGCATTATTCGTGCAAAAGTTTGAAAACTTCTAAAATGAACGATATCATTATTTTGGTGAAAAGAGATAAACTTACGGAATTAAGCTGAATTAAAATCTTTTGCAGCGTGCAGATATCTTTTTGAGCCAGACCTATACACCTAAACTCGACACAACGCAATGAAACAAGAAAGCTAGTGCTGTGTACCAACTGGCTTGCACGTACACGAGGGAAAGGCCATGACATTTAGCGAAAATAATGGTAAACGCAGACCCACTGGACGAAAAAATGGATTTACGTTGGTAGCAAATCTTTTGCAAAACTGAAGTAAATACCACATTTGTACATATTTGCCTCAGTTTGCCAAAGAAAAAAGATCGATTTTACACCACATTTGTTACCCGTAGCAAAGATGGTAAATGCCACATTTGTTAAAGATTTCCACTCTTGTACAAAAGTATTGTGCAGCTATGAATTTTCGTTTCATTTGCCCATGGGGCAAATGTGGATGTAAATGTATTTATTTGATGCCTGTTTACATACGAGGCAAATTAATGAGCAGATCTCCTTTTTTGCGCCACGTTTGCTTCCGATGTAAAAACATGCAAACTTATGATTACCAGCAAGCTCACAAAACGCTGTAAATGTGCTCAAAAGCGTAATTTTGGAGTGTTTATTTGGATCAGCAAACATGATCAAACTCGTAGAATTGATGAGGTTTGCATAGGCAGGTAATTGCTGGCAAATTCTTGGTATTGAGCAAGTTTGCTCCGTATGGCAAATATGATCAAATTGTTAGTATTGAATAAGTTTGCTCAGATAATAAAATGTTGACAAAATCAAAAGTTTGACCCAGTTTGCTTGGTATGGTAAATGTGAGCAAACTCTTGACCAAAAAAAGCATTGACCAACTTCGCTCTGTATAGCAAACATGATCAAATTCTCAGTACCGAATAAGTTTGCTGAGATAAGCAAATGAGAACAAACATCTAACTTTGCTTATAAGGGAGTGTCAACTTCAGCTTACTGGGGTTAACAGAATATTTAGAACCACTGTTATAAATAGTATAGATCTATATATTAGGTTTTAGAACTAACCAGCCAATTACTTTTTAAATAGTTTATTTGTCTTTGTTCAATTGGACCACAAAAACATAACTTGACTTATAACTTCTGATATAAACAGCATTGATCTTTAAAGTAGGTTTGAGTACTGACCTATAGCTACCAATAACGTTTTTAGATATTCTATTTATCTCATTTTTCAATTTGGTAATAAAAACTGTCATACATAAATTTGACAGCTACACTGTTAAGCACATTAACAGTAGAGTATTGTTTGTTTGAAAATTCTTGGATGATTCACTTATGCACATATTACTTTTTTTCCAATATTTACTCCAAGCTGTATGTAAGAAAGTAAATTGAGTATTTATGCATGCTATCATACCACATTATTTTCATCATTTAAATTTTTAACTGTAACAATAACTATGATGGCATTCTCTGATATTTTCTAAATTACTTTCTACAAGTTCTAAAAAAAATTGAAAAGTGGATAAAAATGTTTGAAAGCTGCACTGAACAGTAACAAAAAAAGAAACCAAATGAGCTTTATGTAAATTTCTGCCACACATTTAAAGCATAAGTGCCTAAACCTCAACTAAATATTTTACAAATGATATTCCTGAAAACCACAAGATGCTCCAGTATTTGCCTTGTTGTAAGGAAACCACCATTTAAGCAAAGAACACTCTAAAGTTTCTAAAACTTGTTTTGACACACTTTTTTTTTTCACCTCAGTGATGGATTGTTGATTGCAATATTCATATCAATACTACATTCTAGATACATGTCTAACATAAGAACAGTGAACAAATGGCCAAACTCAGTGAGTCTTTTACTTTTGAACTTCTGTAAGTCATGCTGTTGCAATACTGGTAAGTAAAACCTTTTCCTTTGTATCTAAAATGTGTAGTAATCAAATTTCATTTATGACAAAGCAAATGCTGGAGCATCTTCTGGTGCCTCTCAAGTAGATGGAGGGCCATCTTTCCTCTCAATCATCATAGAGGCACTCCTCTGTGACCACTTCTCGCACTCTTTCTATCTAATCGGCTAAACAGAGAGTTTAGCTCACTGCTCCTCCACATAAGAGGCCTCCTACATAGCACCTTTTGTTTTGAGGGGGCTTCGTCCTCAGAACTGCTGTTCCCAGCACTGTTGTCCTCAGACATTGAATGTTCTGAGGACATGTAATCTGCAGATGAGAGGCACAAGCGGTATTTCTCTTTTTCCTCTTCCCCAATAGATGTAGATTGGAATAGAGCTTTGCAGCGTTTCAAACGTTTCTGTACCAAACATAAATTTTACATTAGTTATGCAGTACTGGTAGGCGTAAAATTTTTTGAGTTTAGAGTAGGATCGTTTCAAGCTGTGTAATGAAATTATCAAGTAACTAAAAACTTACTGTATTCTTCCTACTCCTAATGCGCTGGTCTTGGAGCACTTCTACTTTTCTGTTGGTGTCTTTGTTTTTTTTATGCCTTTTTTTGGTCTTGAAATGCACCCTCATGGCAGCTGTCATGAACAAAAACAGTTAACATTTTGCAAGTGAATAACCAGCCACTAATAAATATTTAATTTTCTGACAAATTGAGAAAAACAAGTGGTGATCACTGCTTTGCACCATTTTGTTTTTACTCAGAGGTAAAATGCAAAGGCTTTTCACCTCCAAGTTAGCCACTCAGTGTATACAAAGTATTCTTCATTTGTGTGATATATATACTATGGAAGGATATTCATGGCTAGTGAGCAGGTGTTTCCTACTCTCTTTCCAACAGAAAAAAAAAGAGATTTCTGCTAACAGGCTAGATATTCAACATTAAGGAAAACAAGGAGAGAATGTGGCAATTTTACAATCAAATATGTATAATTATATGTAAATTGTTAGCATCACCTGAAAGATAAAAAAAATAAAGAAAGAAAGGAAGGAAGGAAGTACATAAAAAAAAAACAGAATTGAACAATTAATCTTAACTGTAGCTTTCCTTTTATATCCTTTGATGCAGAGTTTATTGCAGATACATTTGAACTACTGAACCCAACTTTGGTCACTTTTGCAGAAAACACTTACCTCTTATGACATTTGATGGTGTGGAAGTGTCAGTACTTCTGACTCCATTTATTATTGCTGCATTAACAGCTCTGTTCATGAGAAAAGCTAAATACAAATCAAAGCTGAATTAGAACTGTGTTGTCATCTTAATTCTCTTTTAAACCCTCTGAGTGGTACATGCCTGTGAAAGTCCACAATATTTGACAAGGAAAGTCAACATTGAACCCTTTTTTATGTGACTACGTCCCTTACATTTTTAAGTAGTCCAGTATTTATGTCAAACTAACTCTACTAAGACTGTTTGTTGTGGAACATACAATGTCTTTATAACCACAATCAAAACATCATTTTGGTCTCTCAATTGACATTAGCTTCCCATTCTGAAAAAAATTAAAAGAAATTAAAACTGACCTTTTGGATAGATCCCATTTAACATCTTTACCATCTTCACTAGTCAGAGTGGAATAGACATCCCTGATGTGGGCCTTGAAAAAATAGTTAGCAAGTTAAAAATTTTCAGACACTTTGCTGAATATTGCTTATTTTTATAAGTAAATTTATGCCTTTAAAACACAAATAAGTCTGAAACAAGATCTGTAAAAATGATAGTACATCTGCAAAATGGAATTAACCCAAATTATGTTTTTCAGAAAAAAAAATTTCCTTTCCAGTGACAAAAGAATTAGTAAAGCCTAGTCCGAGCTCTTTCTCTATCAAGTTTATCAGCCTTCAATACATGCAATGGCCTCACCCAAGAAAGTACATACTATAAGTTTTACACTGTACTGTCAATATTTTGAACCCCTAAAAATTTTGGTGGTTTTTTTGTCCGACACTGTCTTTGTCCAAAATCAAGCACTGTAACTCAGAAATGGCCTCTTGAAGCCTTCTAGATCAAAACTAATATAATCATTTGGGGATTTTCAATGGATTACTATTACATATATTAAAAATGATCAAGAGTAATAACATTGTGTTCACATTTGTTTTGAAAGACATCCATCAACAATAAACACTGTGTAGTCTAACTCCAAACTAAGGATAGTAGTTTTGTAGTGAGAATGGACCCTTGGACTTTGATACGTTTTTCCCTGCGGGGTGGGTACATTTACCCTCTACACGTACATGGGATTGTATACTGGGACTTTGACTTTAATCATCGCTGAAGGAGAAAAAAGCGGGAAAAAATAGAAAAATTAATTATCCTTAAGCTTAATCTATGAAGAGAGGTGACTTACTGAAAGCACCTTCGAAAACCGCGTCCCTTGCTCCGTTGGTCTGTCTTCCCGCCCTTGGCCCTGCAAGTGTCCCTCGAGCCGTTCCTCCAATCTTCTGTTAAAATCCCCTTGTCTAGCGAAAAACGCCTGCAACTGCTCCATAACTTGGCTCCCACTATCGTTGACAGTTTCAACCGGGGTTCTGTAAAGCGGCTCCAGGACCCGAGATACTGTTGGAGTCGACGTTCTTCTTGGCGTCGGTATGACGGCCAGCACCAAAGGGATGGATACTGTGGATTCCAGAGAAGTAGATTCTAGAAAAGTTTCAATCGATCCTTGTAAACTGCCTAATCCATCTAGTACTCTTGGCAGCGACTCGACTGCCGAGTTATCCTCTTGATGTTCTAGGCGACCACGAGCTTGCACGCCGTTTGAAACGATCGGTGTGGTCGAAGTTCTGGTGGAACTAGTGGTAGTACTACGAGTGTTAGAGCTTCTGGTGGAACTAGTGGTAGTAGTACGAGTGGTAGAGCTTCTGGAACGTCTTGCTGGTTTCTCTGCCATGATACGGTGTTTTGATTTACTCGGGATTTGCCTTGCCATGGACTTCGAGACGAAAAGCGAAGAACTATCCCGCCTAAAGTTCAAATGCAATTCATCATCTCGTCGTAGCTGTTTATTAACTGCTTTGAAGATCATTTGATGTTATTACTGGTCCATTCAGTTCTCTGCTTGAATCCCTGCTGTTTCTGTCCAGTCTCTGCTCCTATTTGTTGCAAGCGCATGCACAGTCTTTCTTCTGCTGAGCGGAGAGCCCAAGTTCATCGTTACAGAAAAAAAATTATTGGATTGGTTTTGTATTTCGCTGCACATAAACAGTTAAACGGCTCATGAGTTTCTTTTTCTTGGCGATCAATGTCGTCGACTAAACGAAAATTCTGCGAGCATTGCCAAGACTTCGTCTCTACGAGAACGTATAGGCAGCATTTAGATCTTTACTAAAACAAAGAAAGTGGTCAATGGAACATTCGACAGATTCAAGAAGAGTCTTCAGATGAGGAAAGAAGCGATCCTGCAGATGTTGACGTGTGTGCTGAAGAAGTGAACCAGTTGCACGATGTTTGCATTCAAAGACCAGTCGCAATGGCAAGTTGTGATGGAGGCAGCGTTTCTGAACCAGGTATATCATTGTATGTATAGGCTAACGCTACTTTGATGCACATACTAGTGAGACAGGTTACTGGAATCAAACAGGATTGCCTAACTGTAATTTTCAGAGTCACACCTTGCTTTTTGTAGGGTTACTATAAAAAGGGGGTTTCCCATTTACGACTAGGGCTCAGTCAATAGTAAACAAGGCAATGCATTGTAGCTAAAAGTAGCACAGAATAAATTTTCTTTGCTTCTTATTCTGAATGAAACAGAAAGAAATATTTAAAACTAGCAAACTAATGTGAAATATTGCCACAGTATTATTATAACTAGTAAGGGTGTTAATGCTCTATAGATACACTTCAAAATTTATGCTCACTTAAATTTCAAATTTGAAATACATTATTTAACAATTATCCAGTTAATTTTATAGGTATTTATTTTCATCATATAAGGGCAAACAAAGAATTTTGAGAAACAAACTATGTTTAAAGTGGATTTGATATTTGAGAAAAACAATAATTGTGCAGTCCTCTTGCCTCCACCTGCAAAGAAAATGCAAATTAGTTGGGGTCAAGGGCCAAGTCCCTTTCATAGTGTGCCTTTGTATTTTAGAAGTTGTTCCTGTCCCCTTCTGGGAGGTGTAAGTTAATCAAGGCTTGACTGTATTTTTTGTTTTGTCATGGTCCATTCAGCACTACATGTAGGTATACTGTAACAGCAGCACACCAACTGCTATCAGTTTTGAAGTGGGCATACCTTTTGAAAAAATGTGTTCAGAATAACAGATGCATAACTCTTTTAAACTTATCAGGTTTGGATGGTGTTCCTATCCACAATCTAGAAGAGGAAGATTACCTTTTAGTTCATGGTTTTGATGACAGTGATTCAGAGAATGACTTTATTTATCATAAGAGGATGCCACACGCATTACTCAAAGAAGTGTGGGATTTGCCTGGTGAGGATGTTGTCACAGACTTCCCCCAAAATCAGGGTCAACTACCCTCTGTGGATGTTAACAACACATCTAGAATAAATGGAAGTTTCAAGCATCTTTTTCGTTGGTTGCTGATTTTCCTGTGCCTTTGGTCTTCATTTTCTTCATGATCTGACAATGCATTGAAAAAACTTCATACTTTTTTGAGGGCAATGTTTGATTCCATGGGTACAATCTTTCCAGTTGTTGCAAGTTTTGCTGTGCTGTTCCCAAAGTCAGTCCATTTACTACGCAAGCAACTGGGACTGGACAAAGACAGATTTATTAAATACATTGTGTGCCCGAAGTGTCGCACTTTGTACAATTTTGATGACTGCTATGAACTGGTTTGCGGTCGAAAAGTCACCAAGAAGTGTACTTTTGTTCAGTTTCCAAACCATCAGCAACATTTCTGCCATACCAAGTGTGGTGAACCACTTTTAAAAGAAGTTTCCTTAAAGAGTGGGGGGACTAAGCTTTACCCACACAAAGTGTACTGTTATAACAGCATCATTGACAATCTCTGTCAATTCCTTCAAAGGCCAGGATTTGTCGATAAATGTGAATTATGGCAAAGCAGGGGTATCCCTGATGGATTCCTCGCAGATATATTTGATGGACGTATCTGGAAGGAATGGCAGAACATGGATGGAAAAGCCTTTTTGGCAGCACATAGGAACTATGCATTTATGCTCAATGTTGACTGGTTCCAGCCTTTCAAGCATTCAGTGTATAGTGTTGGAGTGCTCTATATGGTTCTGATGAACCTCCCCAGGGCTAAGAGGTTCAAACCAGAAAATGTTTTCTTAGTTGGTGTGATCCCTGGGCCCCACGAACCAAAACACAACATTAATTCATACTTACAGCCCCTCGTAGCTGAACTGAATGTGCTGTGGAAAGATGGCGTAAGTGTCAAGGCACATGGGTCAACTACAAATGCCAAATTCCATGCTGCTCTTCTTTGTGTTGGCTGTGACATCCCAGCAGTGAGAAAGGTTTGTGGATTTACTGGCCATGGATCAAATATAGGCTGTTCAAAATGCAAGAATTTTTTCCCTGGCTCAGTTGGTACCAAAATTGATTTTTCGGGCTTTGAACCATGCCCTCCAAGGAGTAACAATGAGCACAGACTGCAAGCACAGGAGATCTTGAACCAAACAACTGCTGGTGACTGTGCAAACCTTGAACAGCAGTTTGGAACAAGGTATACAGAATTAATGTTGTTGCCTTATTTTGATTGTGTTCAGTTTCACATTATTGACCCAATGCACAATCTGTTTACTGGGACAGCTAAGCATATTATGAAGAATGTATGGTTAGATCCAGAGAAGTCATTGCTTGACAAGAATAACTTGCAACAGATACATGGACAAGCTTAAAGTTCCCGCTAGTGTGGGAAGAATGCCCAAGAAAATACAGAACAGTTATGGGGGCTTCACAGCCGATCAGTGGAAATCATTTACAGTTCTTTTTTCCATACATGCCTTGTGGAATTCCTTGCCCAGCAGTGACATGGAAGTGTGGCGTAATTTTGTCATGGCTTGTTCTTGCCTGTGCTCTACTGTTCTTACAGAAACAAAAGCATTGCTGGCCCACTCCTACCTTTTGAAGTTTTGCCAGGGTTTTGAACAGTTGTATGACAAACACAGAGTAACTCCAAACATACATCTGCATACCCATGTTGTTGAGTGTGTCTTGGATTATGGACCTGTGTATTCATTTTGGCTGTTCAGCTTTGAGCGCTATAATGGAATTCTTGGCGAGTACGGAACCAATCAACGTGCTGTTGAGATACAGTTAATGCGCAAGTTCTTATTGTTATAATATTGTAATTTTCACGCCCTGTGTTGAATTTCATTTGCACGTGCTGCTAGACTCATTATATATTCAGTTTCGTTTGTACCTTGAAGGCACTTGATAGAGATTAAATGTCTGTTCAGTAACCGCTTGAACGTTTGGATCGCTGTGTTATTACATGGTGGCAGCGGTGGCCGCTTCTGCTTCGTTTTTAACCGTCTACGTTATACAGCATACCCGGTGGTGATACCTCCAATGGACAGTCTGGTGCGGTAGCGCCGCCATCGTCGACCTTTCATCAGATTACTCCGCCGAAGTTCCTTGACTTGAAACATAGTGGAGAAATTGCCGAAAACTGGAAGCTTTGGAAGGAAAAATATAACAATTATTTTGTCATTTCTCGTTTGGATCGGGAAACCCCGGAGTTTCAGTTGGCGATGTTCAAACATACAATCGGAGATGATGCGTTGAAAGTCATCAAAACATTCAACTACGCCGAGGGGGAGAACTCGAGTGATTGGCGCGTTGTAATGGGAAAAATGGAGAAGCATTGCATCGGCGAAGTCAACGAAATTTACGAACGATACTGTTTTAATATGCGAGACAAGCTTCCAACGGAGTCGGTTGATAGTTTTGTTGTCGAGTTGAGGAATCTGGCCAAAACATGTAATTTTTGCGATTGTTTGCGGGATAGTTTAATCCGTGATCGCATTGTGCTTGGAATTAAAAACGAGGAGACGACCAAGAAGTTACTGAGAATGAGAGATCTTACTCTGAATCGTTGCATCGACGTGTGTCGCAGCGAGGAAGTTGCTGAGTTGCAAATGAAGTCGTTATCTGGGCCGGTGGATAACATTAATCAAGTAAAGTCAAGTTCTAAAAAGCAGCTAGCTCCAACGCCGGTGGACGGGTGGTCGGCAAAGAAAATTTCCTGCAATTTTTGTGGCTATGACCATCAACCTGATAGGAAGATGTGCCCCGCATAGGGAAAGAAGTGCAAGCGATGCAAGGAAAAGAATCATTTTGCCAAGAAGTGTAAGAAAGTTCCTGTCCATAATATTGAGAGCGAAGAGGAGTTAGAGGAGATCAGCGTTGTACGAGTACAGGCTTTGAGAGGGAGAGCTGTGTATGCGAGGATGCTGGTTAGGCAGCAACCGGTGCAATTTCAAGTTGATTGCAAGTGCAAATATTTTACCTCTGAGGTATGCTGAGGGTGAGGAACTCGACTTGTGTTCGCAAACGCTTGTCATGTGGAATGGAACTGAAGTGACGCCTGTCGGTTCCTGTGCGTTGCCTGTTGTGAATCCGAAAACTAATGAGAAGTACAAGGTCCGGTTTCTAGTCGTGAAAGAGGATTTGACCCCTCTGCTTGGCTTAAATTCAACGCAGAAAATGAAGCTGTTAACTGTACACAAAGAAAACTTCATTAATGTCGTGGAGAATGCAAATGATGACCTCACAGCTAATTACGCGGATGTCTTTAACAAAGGTCTCGGAACACTTCCAGGAAAAGTTCGCCTGCAAGTTGACCCAGATTGCAAGCCTGTTATCCTTCCAGCAAGAAAAGTCCCCGTGTCTGTTCAGGAGAAGTTCAAAGAAGAGCTCCAAAGGTTGGAACGTCTTAAAGTAATCACTCCTGTTGATGAACCGACCGAGTGGGTTAGTCAGATTGTTGTAGCTGTAAAGAAGTCCGGCGAACTGCGTGTTTGTATTGACCCGCGACCACTTAACACTGTCTTGAAGAGGGAACGTTATCAAATTCCCGTCATTGATGATTTGTTGCCTTTTGGCATCTGGAGTTAGATCGCGAGTCTAGTATGCTCACGACATTTGCTACGCCATGTGGGTGATATCGTTGGCTCCGTTTGCCGTTTGGTCTCAGTGTTTCGAGTGAAATTTTTCAGAAACGTCTCCATCAAGAGTTACAAGGCCTCCCGGGTGTAAAGTGTATTGCAGATGATATTCTCATCCATGGCACGTGCGAGGCTGATCATGACAGCAGTCTAGATGGATTCATGCGCAGATGTCAGCAGAAAGGTATCAAGCTCAATGCCGAGAAGTTAGAGTACAAGTGTAAAGAGGTTCCATTTCATGGGCACCTGCTAACCACAGAGGGTCTAAAGCCAGATCCAGAGAAAGTGAGAGCAATCGTCGAGATGCCACGCCCAAAGGACCGAAGTGATATTTTACGCCTGAATGGAATGGTCAATTATCTTAGCCGTTTTCTACCCCACTTATCTGATGTGATGAAGCCTCTACGAGATCTTACCCATAAAGATGCAGCATGGTGTTGGGATG
>NW_026709407.1:50000-100000 GCF_030620025.1 Pocillopora verrucosa
CGCGCATGCGCAAGAGCGAGTTATAGATACGATGTGGGGAATGGCATTCGCTCGCTCGCTCGATTCCTGTAAACTTTTTTTAGATTTTAGGCTTTTGAGTGCATTTTATAGTTTTTGGCGAGCAATAAACAGACGAAATGGCGACCTTTGTTGCTAAGAATAGTGGTGGGGCGAAAAAGAAGCCAATGATAATCTTAAAAGAGTTTTTTTTTTCGTTTTAGTTTCAACAAGCGGCGCCAGCGACTGGCAGGCATGCAAGGATTCACACTGAAATAACAGAACAACCTTCGTTTTTCATAAAATTGTAATTTACAGTCCTTCAACTTGAAAACAATCCGAAGATTCATTGAAAATATCACTTACTGCGAAGCGCTCGGAGTTTACAGATGTTCAAAAGCTTTTTCTGTTATAGCGTGAGATTGAGGACAAAATTGATCATTACGTTTCGTCGCGTGTGTTTTTCCTGTGAGAAGCAACAAAAGATGCCGGCGACTGACGAAATAACAAGTTAACACGAAAATCAGATAACACCTAAACAAACAATTTTAGCTACCGATTTTCAGTGAATTTTTAAAGAACAATTTTCTTTTAAGTTTCAAGACAATTTGAAGATTCAACATACAAACAACGTACTAAAATGCGAAAGTTACACACCACAAAATTGATAAATAGGCCTGAAATGAAATTCTATCTTGTTATTGATCATACGTTGCCTAGCACGTGACCTAAATCTACCCAGGCGGAGATCCAAAATGACGGTGGCAGGCTTAGCTTAGTTATATCACTCAAAACTCGTTCCCGTTTGTCTCATTTGATAAAGAGGGAATCGTTAATGTATTCATTAAGACAGTATTGCCTTGATTTTCTAATATTTACAACGAAAGACAGTAAATTTCACTTTTCACCCACATTTACTTCCAACCTTTTCTTTTGAACCAGAAACAAAAATGATAGACGTTTAAAACATGATCATGATCATTTCAATTGTAATGCCTTCTTATCCTAACGTTACTTTGTTTCTTTGCTACATTAGCGAACACTGAACTACTGCTCGTACTCTAGATATGACAATCAACCACAAAATTCCCTAAACCAGATAACATTAAACATAATCTAAAAAATCATGTGTCAATTCACGAGTTTGCTCACAGAGCACTTTGATTACTGTGCGCACCTTGTTAGACCCAAACAGACAATTGTTTTTTTTTTGGGGGGGGGGGGAGGGGGGGAATATTTGCTATTCCTCCCAGCCCTCTTTTCTCCAAGCTCCACTTAGTAGTGATTTCCTTCAGCTGAAAAAAAAAGTTTGTTATCATTTTTATCATTGCGAAGTCCGAAAAAGTCTGGTGACGAAAATCTTGAAGTTAACTACTCGCTGGTCAGGGGTCGTTTTGGCGCCTTAAAACAGAATCTGATGTTGCGAGCTAGGCAAGGGCAAGATTATAGTAATTTTCAACATTTTTTTATCGTGTTCATGTGTAGGATAAGCCGTGAAAACACAAAGGAGGAGATAAGAGGAAGGAAAAAACGGAAACGACTACAGAGAAACCTTAACAAAGAGAAGACACTTGCGTCTGGATTAAAGATCGAGAAGGCTCGCCTCGAGAAACAACGAAAGATATGCGACTATATAGCGAGAAAATATGATGATCGATGGCACTCACTTCTCAAGCGAGAGGAGGCTTCAAGAAAGGCTAGGACATTGATTCCAAGGCAATCTGTAGCGCAAGGGAAGGTGTGTACTATATTTTAAATCTTCATAGCCGGAAAGGTTTTTAAGCGGGTGCATCATCTAATCCTCATTTTCATCACCCTTAAAGTGGAGGAGGAAGGGGTGGGGGTGGTTTAGGGTCCTGTCAGAGAATGAGTCACTGCATCAACCTCCTGACGCCGTTTGACCAAGTCTTCCTCATTAGAATAAATTTTACCATCATCTCAAACTCTTAACTTCAAATAAAGCAGCCATGTTGAAAGTGTGACTCCATCTACATTTGCTGATCTGACCTTGGTGTCACTGCATTCACGTTACCATGAAAAGAAATCGCTATTTAAAAATCTGTTTAAATAAATAAATACATTACAACATTTAGAGAGGCATTTATTTATGATTTATTTCCTGCTCTGAAAAGGAGGGCTAACAAAGGATTTACAGTACATTAATTTTTGTCTTGCTGAAATGTAGGTCATTGCAAAAGCAACATGTGAATCCATTGTGGAAATTGACTGTGCCCTTTTGGAGCCCCTAAAAGATGAATCTGGAATGGAGGTGAAGGTACATCTGGGTTCTGGTGTGTTTGGGTGCTGCAACAAGATGTTTTATAGGGGCAATCCTGTTGCAGTTAAAACATTTTATTCTGCTACAGCAGAGGAGGTCAAACAGGAGGCAAGAGTCATGTCAAAGTTCAAACATGCAAATTTTCCTCTTCTTATTGGGATGTGTACTCTTTCAAAGCCTTACCATCTAGTGTCGTCCTTTTACCATGTTTTGGACAAGCCTTACACATTGTCTTTGGCACTGAAGAGCAGAAGTTTGAACCTTTCACAGGTTATTTGGCTGACCTTGATCAATCAGTTGGCTGAGGCAATATCCTATTTACATAAACAAGGATTTCTTCACAGAGATATCAAAGCAGATAATGTCCTTATCTCACATGTAAACAATGAGTATCATGCCATATTAATTGATTTTGGCAAATGTGTAGCTTTAACAGCAGTTGGTTCCCGTGTGAAACATTTCACTCCTGAAGAACAAAAACTTTACAAAAGTAAGCATGGTCACATTGCTCCTGAAATTGTCTGTGGTGCCAGTCCACCTTCACATGCCAGTGCTGTATTCTCTTTTGGAAGAGTGATCTATGCAGTTGGTACATACCTCCAATTCCACTTCCTTTGTACTTGGGGAAAAAGTGCATTCTTAGTGATCCTGAGTTAAGACCACAATTAAGTGAGATAATTGATGAACTAGAGGGGCGACTAAAATTGCATATCAAGTGATTAATATATGTTTACTAACGTACAATCCTGTTGAAACTGTTCACTGTTTCTTAGATTTTTTTTTTTTGGGGGGGGGGGGGAGTGAGGAATCTGTTCTTTTTCCTACCCAGACTTGTTCCCACAAGAGCGCTGAAAGCTTTCTCGATGGCACATCGTAGGTTGGCAAATGATGAGATGGCACATCTTGTCAGTCAGTGCTTTTGTGGTACTGCAATTGTGTAGGTAAAATTGTAGCTTTGGATTAAGTCAACAGATTAATAGATATTTCTGTAAAATTAATACAGTATGTCAGTTTCATAGGGAGATTTTCATGAATTAATAGTTTGAATATATTAAATGAAATTTACAATAATCATGAAATAAAAATTTCACAATATACATATACAATTGTATTTTACATATACAAAAAAAAAAGAAGAAGAAAAGGACTAACTTCAGAGAATAACCAAGTGCTAACCTCATTGTAGTAATGCTTGATACAGACAGTTATTTTTTGTTGCCTTTATAGAGTGCTGGAAACACAAACTATTATGTATCAATTATTCTTATTGTTTGTAAGTGACGCAGTAGTTATTACTTGGGTATCCGGATATTGGTAATTGGATAAAACTTGGTTCACTCAGTTTTGATATTGCATTTACATTTACTTATAGTAAATCTATAATATAAATTGAGATTTTGGTGCTATCCTATAAAGCACAGATGAAGACACTTTGCAGTTACATCAGGACATGCATGATAAATATTTAGATCTTATATCACTTTCTTCAAGAAATTTCTTTCTCAGGTGATCCTGTTGAAACTGTATGCTTCTGAATCTGAATGGTGAAAATTTGTAAGGGTCATCAAATGGCACATCTTGTAACTCAGTGCTTTCAAGTGACAGAAGTCTTTCTTCTACCCATTCTTTAATTGTATACCAAGGTATTTGATTTGTAAAGCTATTTATTTAGTTTAATTGTATATGAGAGTTTCTTAGGAATTATTGTGACTTGATTTTTGAAGACATGATCTATATAACACATGATTTATATTGTAGACAATTTGTTCAGCCCAATCAAAATAATTTGTTAGTTTTGTATGATAACAGCTAAAATAATAATAATTTCCACATGCAATATATATTTGCAGTGTTTATGAAGACAATAAAATGTTATGTCTGTGGTAGGCAGAGGCCTGCCACTTTTGTTTGTTCTATTAGTTTTTTTTAATAAGGAGTGGATTACATGAGCTGAGTTGACTGTTTTCTAAGATCACATTATATGGGCAGGCCAGCCTGACTCTTGTAATCAGCCTCTAAGTGGATGCACCACATTTGCACACCTTGACAAACACTAGTAAATCCATTTTTTCGTCCAAAGATATATTTGCAGTAAAAAAAAGGCAAAAAAAATAACAGAAGGTTTAAGAACCTTTTAGAAGCGTTAGCTTGAGAAAAAAAAGGTAAACAATTTTTACTTCTCATGAAAGGTCACGTAGTTACGCTACAAATACTATTTCTGCGTGGAATTTCTCGGTGGTGGAAAGTGGAAACAACATTTTCTAATCTTATAATCTGGAAACATGGCGCAGTTAATAAATTTCATGGGGCTATTGATATTTCCTTTCAAATGAGAGGGGCAGAGTTTCCAGTCTTCCACCATCTGGAAAAGCCGAAGTTGTTACACACGGGAACTTGAAAGTCACCAACACGCGACATGCGACTTTTAAATCTCCTCTACAGTTACAGTTTACTTGTTGTGAACTGTGCGATAATGATAATAAACAGTCAAATCATAGAATATTAAATGTTTTGTTCCGTACAAAAGCCATATTTGCTGATTTTAGAAATCTCTAAAGTAATAAACAACAGGAGAAAGAAACGCTGCGATCTTCCAATCAACATTTCGCTACATGCATCTCTTTAAACATGAAACTTTCCATTCCTATAAAAAATCTCGAAAGTTTTTCACATTTCTCAGCTTCCTTGATCAATCATCTTGTATAACAAGCTGTAAAATGTAGGTTTATTTGTTCAAGTGACTACCAAGAGCCAGAATTGAGTGATATGTAGTCGAGAGAAACTTGTCACAGTCGCAGATTTTAAAAGGCATCCAAGACAAAAAATACGGTAGTGCGCAAAGATTTTTTTTGATGATTTTCAGAGATGAAATAATGGATTATAAAGGGGAATTGAAATTAGTGTTGTAGCTTTTTGGCAAGGGGAAAAGTTGTCAAATATCTGGATGAATCGAAAAGTCTGAAAACACAGTTATTTATTTGCCTCTGTTGGTTGACAAGCCGTCAATCAAATTGGCTGATACTTGCGTTGGACGTTAACTAAGGATATAATAATATGCATGCAAACCCTCAGAGTAATCGGTTAAGTACCATCGCAGTGAGAGCTTTATACATTTTACCTATTGTAAAGCGATTTCCTTGGTGAAAACCAAGAAAAACCGGGGGTGGTCTAACACCCCCCGGAAACCAAAAAAAAACAGAAACCATTTTGTTTGTTTGAGTTTTGGGGTAGACCCTTTAAACTGGCACAGTTTCTGTGAAATCGGTGAGATGGCATGTAGCACGACTGCCTGGTGCTCTCGTGGACACACTCCTAAAACGTTCTTTCAAGAGAGCAACTCTAGGTTTTACACAATAATTTAGGGCAAATTTATCACAAACAAAAAAAATGTTTGTTCTTCCCTTGAGAAGATAAGCAATTTTTTGTAGATGAAACTAAAACTGTTGTAATAAGTTCTTTCCTACACCCGCCTAACGCAAAACCTTTGTATGTATCAACATACGGTTCGAATGATCTGCAATATTCTAATGCAACTATAAGGTTAACGAAACTGTTGTCTACCATCAACGATTACAACGTACAGAATACATCTAATACTCAAGCTCAACCTTTTAGTAGGTGAAGCAGTCCGGTCCAAATATATCTAAACAACGTCCATAACCTTGTGAATGTTAACAGAAAGCTCTGAGGAACTTAGTGAAGATCACTTAAACAATAAACAGCGAACTCACCTAGCTTTTGAACAAAAAACAGAGCAGTACTCTAGGCAAGCTGAATTAACAGCCCAAACATCTTTTTAGACATATTAAATTTTAACTCTAAATTCTTGTTTTAGTTTTTTGAAATGGATTTCCTTAAGATGGTGCTTGTCATTCTCAGTGATAGCGATGCTGTGAGCCCCAATGTTTTAGAGAAGTCATTCTGAAAACAGGACTTCTTCAAGTGAAAATGTGTAATTTCAGGCTTTACAGTGAATCTAAGGGCAGTAGAACTCTCTCGGGTATACGCTCTGATTTGTTTTCTGCACAAAAAAATGGCGTAGGGTTCGGGTGGTACCGGGTCACTCGGAGTTCTCCGAAACTTGTTTTGGCAGCCGTGACACGAAGTAATTTTCGACCCAAGAAGCCATGTAACTTAAAGCTTGCCTTGACCTTGGGATTGGTGCTCCGTATCAGAAACTTCAAGACGTTCAAAACTTCACTCTTGCGCCTCACGATCAGGTCGATACCTCTGGGGACCTGGTTTCTTTCCTGTTTTCTTAGGGATTGAGGAGCTCACACAAAGTGAAATTAAGTAAGCTTGAGGTAATTTCTTTCCAAAGCTATAAAAATTTCAATGGTGAGAATTTTAAACAAGACTTATTCGTAGTACCCTGGCATATTGGTGAAGTTTTCGAGGACGTGGAGGACCAATTGTTTTTCTGGAATATATTAAAGAAAAGAATTGTAGACGAGCACGCGCCTACCAATATAATGGGCCAAGACGTCCCGTACATGACAACAAAATGGAAAAATGCCATACAAGCGAAGTGGAAAGCTGAGGCAAGATACCGACAAAACAAAACGGCTTAGAATTGGGAGGACAAACGGAAATGTAGAAACGAAGTTACAAAACAAAGAAGATTAGCGATGAAAGAATATTGGAAGATTTAATCAGAAGACCTGAAAAGAAAACCTGGAGAGTTCTTCAGAGTTTTTAAGCCATTTCTCAGTGACAAAGGGGTTAGCTCCGATCAGGATATGGAACTAAACATCAAAGGCGATACCGCGAAGGATCAAATTAACGGACCATTTTGCTACAATTGCCGATGGGATTGGAGGAACAGATGCGGATCTATAGGAGTTGGATGATTTCACTAATCATCCAAGTGTGCAGGTGACAGAGCAGAAATCAAGAGGTTGTGAGAAGTTTAATATTCAGGAAGTAAACCCGACTCAGTGAAAAGAGTAACGGAGTCTCTTGATGCAAATAAATCTACCGGCCATGACGGTATTTCGGCCAAGATCCTGAAGGCTGGAGCTGAGGAAATATCTCTAACACTCTCTACAACTCGTGCTTCAAAAAAGGCCGGTCAGTGGCCATGAGACTGGAACAAAGTGGAATGGACATCAGTCTATAAAAAAAAGAGGACAAGAACGCCAAGGAGAATTACAAACCTGTAAATGTGCTATCATGTGTAAACAAAGTGTTCGAGCGCTTACTGAGAAACCACGTGGCAACAAAGTATGATAATCATCTTAGTGATGGCCTTACGGCTTATCGAAAGCACAATAGTTGTGAAACAACATTGATTGGTCAAGTGCAGGATTTGAAGCCGGCTAGGGAAAATCGTCTGCTAGTGGGAATATTATCAACAGATGTGTCCAAAGTTTTCGATGGCTTTCATCCACAGCTTATGCTGCACAAATTAAAAACTTACGGTTTCCAGGACAAAGCACTGGATTTGCTGCCCAGTTACATGTGCAACCGCTTAGGGAGAGTGCACACTGGGTCGGTAACTAGCTCATGGAGAAATATGGAACGTGGCTGTCTTCAGGGATCCGTGTTAGGGTCACTATTGTGGAACATATTTTAGTCAACTGAACTTTTTGAAAACATATTGATTTCAATGCCCTATAATTACACCATTGCAAATGTAGAACTCAAATGGTATTTGAAAAACATTCGAAGGCAATTGTGAGCAATACGATTGAAAAAAAGACAAAAAAGCCTAAGAGCCATGAAAAACAATTGGAAACTAAGGTTTAGTAACCATCAAGGTACCCAAAAAGAGGGATACATTAAATTTAACTTTAACTCCATGGCAAAATGATTCAGAGAGGTTATCATTACGTCTTCTACTTCGTAATCAGATTAACAAGAAGCCCAGTAAATAAAGATTAAATCGTCACACTGTCACTACACGTGCCATGATCCTGTCGGTTATACTAGCAATTAAACAGTTACCACCTGTATCGAGAGCACCGCAGGGCACACAGAAGATGAAGGACTGGGCACAAACAACGATGACAAGAGCTGGAACTTCCCCGTCTAACCTTTATCAGAGAGAAATTCAGCCTAGTGAACCAGTCAGCCTCGAACGCTCTGACTTCGAGGAGCAGCAAGAAAACAGCGGGAAACACGACAAAGAGAAGAATGGAATACTTAATTAAGATTCCCTGAGTGATGATGGTGACATTCAATCTTTAGAACGCGAGGCTGAATTTTACCTTAAAAAAGGTTCCCGCTTTGGAAGAGAAGTATTCGCTTCAACAGCAGAATTGTGTTCATTTAACTTTATCTCCCTTGTTACGGAACGATGGGATTTCCGTCACCTATTGTGTTTTATGCACTTGTTGACATTGTTCGTTTCTTTGATAATAACCTGTCCGTACTAATACGTTTGTCCGTTATCGAATTTTTAACGGAAGGAAGTCGTTACCGTGACTATAGCGTATGCTATTTGTGCAATACCTTTAAAACTTCTTAAATTAACTGCATCATCATTTTAGTGAAAAGAGATAACATACGCCTTACGGTGACCATAGACTTCAACAGATCAATGCTGGTTGAGAAAATAATCACCCACCAAAGAGGCCCTCCTATGTTATAGAAATGGACTCAGACAAAATTGAAGGATCGGGATCGGGATTGGTCAGTGTAAACGGTCAGGATTAAGGGATCGAGAGAAGGGATCGCGGGATTGAATAACCCTATTGAGGAACCTCTTCATAGTCATGTAACATTTACAAATTATTATTTGCTTTCCTACACATGAGCCTTGCTTATATTAACTAAAGTTAAGAATAAAACTCAGTAAAAAGTCACTTACCATACACATGAACAACAATATTTTCACTAATTCCTGTTCCATAAGTGTTGTTGGCCACACATTTGTATATGAACACTCCCCTTGTTGACATGTTTCTGCTCCATATTCCTGAAGTGTTCTTGTCCAAGATAGCAGTGTCGTTCTCAAATAGCTGGTATGATGTCACCGATGGATTAGCTTCAGCTGAGCAGTTAAAGCTAATGACATAATTCTGACATACTGTGTGGCCGGTAGCAGATGTTGTGAACTGCTTAATCTCTGGTTTGATTGGGAGAAAAATATGACAAGCTCATTATGTCACTCATGAGCAAATAATTCATTCACTCATGTCCTGTTCCTTAACAGCAGCACAAAAATAATAATGCATAAATTATTTGAAAAGAATCTGCTCCAAAAAGGACTCTAGTTTCAATAATTTTAAGAGCCTACTAGGAGTGAATTCTTATAAAGTTTAACTTTTTTATTTATTTCTATTTCTATACAACATATTCTATCTTGCGATGTGGTTAGTTCTGATGTAGTTCAATCACCAACTTAAGTGTTCATGTTTTCAAATTTCAAAGACTTTATTAGGCAATACTGTCAACTGATTATGCACACTTATGATGCATGATGCTCCATTGTATAATCAGCTGACAATTTTCGGCCTTTTTTCTTTAGCAAATAATCAAATATATTGCGATTAATTTCAATTCTAAAAAACTCATATCCCTTGTGCCTCTTCTAGGGTTCCAAATAAATAAATGTAATTATAATTATTATAATAACGTAGTTCAGTTTATAGCTCAAAACGTTTCAAGACCCTTCCCTTAAAACTTTTGTGGAGGGTAAATTCATATTCCTCTTAGGTACAACATCCAGTGAACTAGACATACACCTGTTCATGTAAAAACCAATTGCTTTTTCAGACTTGAAGAATAATTTAAGTGACTTTCAAACTCCATGCTTGGTTTTGGTAGAGTAATAATAATAATAATAATAATAATAATAATAACAATCAGCTTTCGAGGGTGGCACCTGACAGTATAAAATACTGATTAACTCGTGGCCCTCAAAAACAAATTAAAAATAAACACAAATACATATAAATAATGCTGTAATTAAGACGGTGATTAAACAATTAAAATATGAATTATAAAAGGATTAATATAAAATATATGAGAATAAAAAAGAATAGCATAAGCTTAAGTAAAGTGATGAACATCTTTATAGGACTCCAAAAAATACTTATATCAAGACTTCTTTAAAATTTCTAAACTAGAGCTACTCTTGATTTCATTGGGAAGTGAATTCCAAAACCTAGTGGCTGATACTTGAAAAGTCCTTGCACCTTCTGATTCTCTTTTATACTTTGAACAAATTAAATTCAAAGACCCATATCTATTTTGTCTTTCAGTCGAACGGATGTTGTGTTTCGTTTGAGTAATTCTAACATATAATCGGGACACACCCCATTCAACGTTTATAAACTAATGCGCACTGATTAATCTTAGCATCACGAAAAATAGGTAGCTAATAACGTTCTCTAAATAGATCTACACTATTTGCTCTAGTATCAGCATTGAGAATAAAGCGTGCGGCACACTTCTGTAGCCTGAAGACCTTATTTAAATTATCAACAGATGTAGAAACCCACACACTAGAGCCATACATCATGATTTGTTTTATCATGGCATTGTAATAAAGAATTCCTTGATCTAAAGGTAAATGATGCCTGATCGTATAATAAAATATGATCTGAGAAGTCTTTTTCCGACTATTTTTTAAAATATTATCGTAAGTTTTACACGTCATGATATAAAAAATCACATTTAATTTGTGTCACTCAAATTGTATGGTTTTCCCCTCCAAAAAAGGAACAATTTTTAGTCTAGTTTGTTCTTGGGGTTGTAAGCAAAAAAAAATGGGATACCATTAGTTTTAACTTAAGGTACTTCCCTCATCCTAGACATTACGTTCAGAATTAGTTTTAAAACTCTATTCTGGTAATAGGCCTGAAAAAAGATTAAATGGGAATTGTACATGAGTTTTCCATTCATCAACTTAATAGTGCCCACTGGCACCTTCCCTGAAATGTGCTTGACTAATCTTTGTCAAAGAAATGGTCCAAAAGAACAGCATCATAGATAAAAATAAAAATTAAACTACATTATCCTATGAAATGAAATTGCCTCAAAGTTTCTGCTTGAGTATACCATGTCATGACTGAAGGGGGTAAGTTTCTAAAGAAACTGTGGTGCTGCGTGGGTGGGAGAGTAATTTAGTATTATCAACCGAGTTGATAACGTAAATTGGCCACAGTAAACAGTTAAAAAGTTGAAATTTCGGGTGTTAGCACTTCTTCAGAGCCATTGACAAAGGGCTAACACTCGAAACGTCAGACATTTCTTTTTAACTGTGTTTTGTGGATGTCTAATTGTGCGGCAAAAAAGTCTTTTAAGACTCATTTTTGAAAAAAGAAAAGCTTGTTTAAATGTCGTAAATGTTAAAAAAAACCCTTAACAAGACTTTCCTCCGTTTTTTTAATCCAATTTATAACTCGATGAATTAGGGATTTTTTCAGATGATACTAGTACTTTAAGTCATTTATCATTTCCAAGCTTGATACAGCAACTGAAAAAAAAATTGTTTCTTACCTATTTTTTTGAAACAAAAAAAAAAACACCTTTTGCGGACCCTAAGTAGACTGGGGAGCTGATCTCTTTTCTGTGTACTTTAACTTGCTGACAATGTAGCACAGCTACGCTGTTAGTAAGTTAAGTTAAAATTAACTTGCATAAAAATACCTATTAACCTAATGGTCACAATATGCAAATTCCTATATACCATACATAAATTACAATATTTGTATACTAAGCACAATTAAATACAGGAAAAATAAATTTACATAATCACAAAGACGGCATTATAACTTACTTCCTACAATCACCTCTGTTGTCTGATTAGTGGGATCTCCCACTCCACTGGTTGCTGTACAGCGGTATGTTCCATGGGAGCTTCTGCTAGTATTACTGATCACATAAAGCCCATCTATAGATGGTAGTTCTCCACTGCCAGTACCATTTTTCCACACTCTTGTCCAAGTAATATTTGGTATTGGTTTACCAGTTGCTTTGCAATTCAAAGTTACCATAGAACCCACACAAACATATTGGTCACCAGTCACATTAACAATTGCAGGGGGTTCTGTAGAATAATCAAGTGATTAGCATTGAAAAATGAGGAGGAATTTTTTAACAATTAAAACCTGACACAGTACTTCCATATTATAATTGCGGGTGTTTTGTTAATCTAATGCAAGAGAGCAATCTTCAGTTATCCAAAGTAGAAATGTTATTCACACACCTATAAAATGAGATAATTTCATTGCTTTTACAGTATAAATAGCTATACTGTGAGTCAAAATTGCCTAAATACCCCATCACATTCACCATCATTGATAAGTATTACATTTATAATAATCATCTATTAAACACTCATATATAGATTTAGCTAAACCTAAAAGCGGAGCTCGCACTTTTTTGGCCAGGACTGGAACCCGGGTCGTCCGACTCGGAGCCCAGTGCACTGACCACTGGACTACTGAACAAAGCCCTGGCGTTGGCGTGCCCGCGGTACAGTTGACCACGCATGTTAAAAGTAGCACCATATACGGTCGTACGGTCGTACATCCAAATTTTTTCGGCTTAATGGGTTACTACTATTTTGTATAATTATGGGGCTACGCTCTGCGAGCTCCGCTATTAAACTGTTTGAAATGAATACTGTGCCTCTATTGTTAAATAAATCTAGTAATACTATTTTAAACCCTTTTTGATGAAGAGTAGTTGCCTTTTAATTTCAATTGAAGAAAACTATTCCAAGGAAAAAAGACAGGAACTTCTTTAACATGGAGATGGAGGAGCTGGTTTGGTTATCTACAGAATCCTGAGAAGTATGTGGAGTAATATATGTGTGAATTTAAAAAGTTTCATGTAACACAGGCAAAAACCTTTATTGAACACCAAAAAAGAATCTGGAATGAACTGAAGAGTACAAGCCAGGACTGGTAAATTGATGTTTTACACAACTTACAAGTTAGAAAAGGTTTGATAATAGATTCTGGTAGAGAAAGACCTTCTGGTTAATGCTAAACAGTTTGTAAAGTCAAATTGGGGTATAGGTTTTGTGTTAAGAAGGTGTTTTCATGGACAAACCACTGTTCGACATGAAAAAAAGGCTGCCTTATAATGGGGTTCCTGGCCATTTTGACTATGTTTTTTTAAGACTAAACTTCTTACGTGAAGTCAGTTTCATAACAGGAAGTTTGCTTACTCTGTTAGACCATGAATCATGTAATGCAACTGGTCATGTGACTCTGAATATGCAAAGAACTTAAGGGAAAGTACTAATTACTACAGTTTTACTTTCAGTTTTACTTGCCTATCCTCTTAGGGGAAGAACAAACATTTTTGTGCTAAACAAGATAAATTTAAACTAAATCCTTAAGTAAAAAACAAGAATCGCTTTCTTTTGATTTTTTTTTACTGTAAAATAGTTGCTAAATACATCAATGTTTATGTTACGGTATATACTTTTTAGCATGTGTTATTCAGTTTGGGTGAATTCACATGATATTTCACTAACTGTTTCACACATTTGCTTCAGCTGGCATCTGATACAATGAAAAAATTATCTCACTTGTTTTTTTTCAATCCACAGCTTAATACAAAGGTGTTTTGGTATGCTGTCACTTACAGTAATGTGCAAAAGTAACGCAAGCGAAATGCGCGAATTTCGTTTTTTGTTCTCGCGAACTTTCTTCGAAATTTCGTACGAAAGTTCGCATGACAATTCGAGGCTTTTTGGGCAAATTTTCCGTTGAACAAAGAGCGCTATTTCGTCGAATTTTCGCTTCGAAACGAAAGTTCAGCGAAACTTCGCGATAAAAAGCGTCGGTTTACCGCCTACTGCTCGGCTGGAGTTAAGTCACGAATACAAACGATAAGAAATACTCGCTTAACTTACCAAGAGTAAAGACTTTAAGTTTGGTTTCGCACCAGAAAAGACAAAACATAAACCTGTTCTGATCATTGTTATCAGATGCTCCTGTAATAGTAAATTTTCTGCTTTCGCGATCTTCGCACCGTGGACGAACTAACGAGAATTCCACGTTTCGCAAGCTTCTTTCGAATCTTTGCGCTCGTCGTCTTGTCATTCCTACGCATCTGTTGGTCTATGAAAGCTCTTGCTTCCATAAAAACCTTTTTCAGTCTCGAACGAGGTAAATTTGCTACGGGGCCAGTATGACGCAGCTTCTTGATTAAGCGAGTGATGCCTGAAGGACTCACTTGTAACCCTTCACTTTTCAAGGTTTTAAATATTCCAACTGGATGGAAACCCTGATTATACAGGAGCTCGATTCGAGTCCTAGTATAGTATATATAATTTTAACTTGCCCCAGAGTCCGAAAAGGTTTTTGAACAACTTTAACGTTGTGGTTATTCAAAATTATCTCAAAAGCTTTGACAAAGGTTTTCCCACCAACCAGGTCATAAACTAAACTTGATTGATCAAACTTGTGCCACTTAACAAAATTAAAAACATCACTCTTGGCCTGTTCATCAGCAGTTAGAGTGAACTCCCATATAAGTGACTCATCCTCTCCTTTTGTTATCAGTGTTGGATTGTCAGTTTGCACTGTCCAGTTAAATGATTCTGCAATTCAGGAAAAGATTCAGAAATTCAGTACGAGGTATTTGTCCAGAAATCTTGAGCACCTCCAAAATGACATAGGTATGATTAACTGAATTGATTCGCTCAAACAACTATTTTGCAGAACCGAGAACTTGATGCTCCTGAAGCTATGTCACTGATGCATGACTTGCAGCAAGCATTGTCAGCTATAATAATAATAATAATAATAATAATAATAATAATAATCACAATCTTTATTAATTCGTATGTTAAAAACTACATATCTTAGTGGTCATTTCCCACAATAATCATAAGTGATAAACATCAATATAAAAGGTATACTGATTGATACTGATAAGACATTTAACCTTCATATGATCCAACGGCGAGAACGTAGACATTTATTTACGTAATAACTTCAACTAGATCAAAATGCTCGTGAACACGATCACTATTCTTCTTGAAGAAAGGAAAGGTACAAATCTCTCTATCCATGAAAATGTAAACAACTCCCTATTCGAACGACTACTTCTATAACGTTTTCTTTGTTGAACGAAAAACCTTTTAGTTTTGACAGTATCATCCACTGCAAAGTTAACATGCAAACATGACGACCCACGCTAAGGACACCATGTTGATTTCGAAAGTAATTGTCATCAGTCTTCCCTCCTCGTTCGATCGCCTTCAAATAGCATGTTTTATCGATCTGTAAGAGTTTCAAATAAAGCTATTGAAAACTTGCTTCTTATATCTTCGTTATATAGTGAAAATTAGGCATACTGGTAATACGTACAGCAAAAACAGTTCAACGTTAATAACTAGATATTCAGAGAGTGATTCCCATCGAATGTCAGCACGTGCAAGTGTTGTGATTTGACAACTTGAACGTGTCAGTGTATGTAGTAACAAGTGATCTTGTAGAAAGACAAGTTCGATCTGTAATCACTTTAAAGATCGTAAAGTTTAATACATCTATCAAGTAGTTATCTTTCAAATTATTCTAATAACAATTACGTAAGCAATGGAGAGTTCAGTATCGATCGATAAGCGTCATAGCGACCGTGATGTAAACAAATGATTTCACGAAAGTTTCAAGAATTCAAAATAATTCAAAGATTATATGCTAGCCTTTCGATGAGTAATCATACAAGCTTAAGATCAAAACAAATAAAGAAATTTAGATGTACTATAGCTTAAATGAATGTAGGAAAGGGCTAAATTTCTACGAGTCTTGACCGAGTAGCGAGTGAAAATATGCATAATTCGTCGGGTAACATGGCCGTGAACTTGAATTTTATATATTTACACAGAAATTTTGTAAATAGGTCTTTTCTCCTTTTAAATAAAAAGTGAAACAGTTTGCAGGTTTTTACTTTGACTGCAGAGGAGGGAGGATTGGTGACAATTACTTTCAAAATCAACATAGCGTCCTTAGCGTTGGGTCGTCATATTCGTTTGTTTGTAGTGGATGATGTACTGTCAAAACTAAAAGGTTTTTCGTTTAACAAAAGAAAAGTAAAAGAAGTAATCGTTCGAATAGGGAGTTCTTTACATTTTCACAGAGAGAAAGATTTATTTCTTTCTTCAAGTTAGAATAGTGATCGTGTTCACAAGCGTTTCGATCAAGTTGAAGTTATTACGTAAATAAATGACTACGTTCTCGCCGTTGGATCTTATTGAAAGTGACATGTGAAGGTAAAATGTCTTATCAGTATCAATTAGTATACCTTTTATATTGATGTTTCTTTCTTATAATTATTGTGCGAAATGACCATTAAGAATTGAGCGAACGGTCCAAAACTTGTGCTAAAAGACTTGTGCGAAAAGTCTTTTGTGCGAAATGTCCTGTATTCGATTCCGTGAATAAAATAGATCTGTGGATGATATCTTTGCAGTCTGAGCACACAAGAGGAGCAATTGGAGCAGTTGTACTTCTATATCATAGTTGGAAAAAGGACTGGAAAAGTGATATTTCACACAACCTTCATGTTAGAAAAGGTTTGATAATAGATTTTGATAGAGGAAGACCTGCTGATTAATGCTAAGTAGTTTGTAAGTCAAATTGCAGTATAGGTTTTGCATTAAGAAGGTGTTTTCATGGACTAACCACTGTTCGACATGAAAAAAAGGCTGCCTTATAATGGGGTTCCCGGCCCTTTTGAATATGTTTTAGTAATAAACTTCTTACGCAAAGTCAGTTTCACACCAGGAGGTTTGCTTACTCTATAAGACCATGAATCATGTAATGTAACTGGTCAAGTGACTCTGAATATGCAAAAACTTAAAGGAAAGTACCAATTACCACAGTTTTACTTTTGTTTGCCTATCCTCTCAAGGGAAGAACAAACATTTTTGTGCCAAACAAGATAAAGTTACTCTAAATCCTTACTAAGTAAAAAACAAGAATCGCTTTCTTTCTATTTGTTTTGCCACAAATTGTTGCTAAATACATCAATGTTTATGTTATATACTTTTTAGCATGTGTTATTTAGTTTGTGTGGATTCACAAAATATTTCACCAACTGATTAACACATTTTCTTCAACTGGCGTCTGATACAATGACAAAATTATCACACTTGTTCTTTTTTCAATCCACAACTTAATACAAAAGTGTTTTGTTATGATTCCACTTATTCCAGATTACATTACATTATTATGGAAACAGAAAGATTCCTAACCTGTTCAAGAAATCGGTGATCAGAGCAACTATTAGTTCAATACTAACCTGAATTCTAAATCAGCTGAATTTTACAGAGTAGACACTTTTTTCGAAAGTATACTGACTTCCTCTCCAATGAAACCTAAGCCCCAGCTTAATTACAAAAAACAACAAATAATTCGAAAGGTATTCAATGTATTTATTGATTCCTAATTTTAAGACTAGATCATTTTTTCTCAATTTAAAGACCAAATGAACCCAACTGACCCACTTAACAACAAGGGTAAAGTTACAAAAACCTCTCACGCAGAGGACCTTACCTAAAACTGATACATTAAACTCCTGATAAGCCAGTAATGTCCCATCAAGTTGTACACTGTACTCAATCTTATATTTTCCTTCATCTTCTTTCCTTACATTGTTGATGAGCAATGTGGCTTGGTGATTTCTGTCAATCATAATATGTGGGACCATGGGTTCATCAAAGCTTTGACAAAGGTTTTCCCACCAACCAGGTCATAAACTAAACTTGATTGATCAAACTTGTGCCACTTAACAAAATTAAAAACATCACTCTTGGCCTGTTCATCAGCAGTTAGAGTGAACTCCCATATAAGTGACTCATCCTCTCCTTTTGTTACCAGTGCTGGATTGTCAGTTTGCACTGTCCAGTTAAATGATTTTGCAATTCAGGAAAAGATTCAGAAATTCAGTACGAGGTATTTGTCCAGAAGTCTTGAGCACCTCCAAAATGACACGGATATGATTAACTGAATTGATTCGCTTGAACAACTATTTTGCAGAACCGAGAACTTTATGCTCCTAAAGCTATGTCACTGATACATGACTTGCGGCAAGCATTGTCAGCTATAATAATAATCATAATAATAATAATAATAATAATAATAATAATAATAACAATCTTTATTAATTCACTAGGTAAAAACTACATATCTTATGTTACAAAACCTTCAATTTAGAACAGTGTACTTTCCAAAGATATAGTAAAAGAGAATATATATAAAATATATGTTAGTTCGTTTTCTTATCGAAGACAGAATCATCCGTAAGAAAAGCTGTAGCGCAAACGTATATCAGTGTAGACGTGATATCGCTTGACAGTTTTGGTATCCCCAAAGGATTCTCGTTATTTGCTGCTTTGTAACCCTATCAATCATTTACAGACTTGATTTCGTGAAAGAAATAGATCAGTGGATGATATCTTTGCAGTCTGAGCACGCGAGAGGAGCAATTGGAGCAATTGTATTATTGTGGAATGTTGGTTAAACATAATCAAGGGCCATTTAATTTGCTCTTGTGTTTCATTTCAAATTCCATTCTCTTAACAATCCGCCAAGACAGTGGTTAAGAAACTAATAATAAACTGTGACTTACCTGAGAGGTGAATCACACAAATAAATCCAAGAAATCTTAAAACGACAACAAACGTCATCCAAACCGACTCAGTACAGCACTTGAACATAAACTTCATCAACTTTAGTGTATGTATTCTACGTATCACCTTTAGAAGCTGATTTCCTCGTCCGTGACAAAATAAAGATCACGTGACGATAGTTTCCCTGCATAACTTCCCTAGCCTTACGTGAAACTTGTGTAATATGATACATTGGACAAAATTGTTCTGGATCGACGTTTTACAACAAATAATTAAAACAAGGAAAGCGACGCGAATGATTCTGTCACTGTCTTAAACTTTATAAATTCCACACATGGAAAATTATTGTCATGATGATCACGCAGCGGGGACTTGCATTACAGCGCACTATTTAGCCTCGTTTTCACGTCGAGAAGATAACTTTTTGAAGACATAGGCATGCGTAGCATGCAAGAGTTATTTTTTTGGTTAGGTGGGTTGCGATGGGACAGTTTGTGTACTTAATTTTTTAATTTTTGTCACCGAAAAGAGCATGAAAAACGAAAATATCGCGGAAAGACAGAAAAAACCTAATTTAACTGAACTCACTCAGATATTATGTGATTTATTGTCTCTATTGTCTAAATACTTCTAAGTTAAAATGAAATGCATCGGTGCCACGCTTGGTGTTGGTGCCCTCTATTTTCCGTTTAAGAGAGAGCGCCTTGCGTGACTGTGTTAGCAAAGTTTGAAAGTATAGAGGGAATGACTTTAAATTTTTAATTGTTAAAAAATTCCTCCTCATTTTTCTATGCTAATCACTTGATTATTCCACAGAACCCCCTGAAATTGTTAATGTGACTGGTGACCAATATGTTTGTGTAGGTTCTATGGTAACTTTGAGTTGCAACGCAACTGTTAAACCAATACGAATATTACTTGGACAAGAGAGTGGGGGCATGGTACTGACAGACAGACAGTGGAGAACTACTATCTATGGATGGGTTTTATGTCATCAGTAATGCTGGCAAAAGCTCCGATGGAACATACCGCTGTAAAGCATCCAATGGAGTTGGGAATCTTGCCAACCAGACAACAGAGGTGATCGTAGAAAGAAAGTTATAACGCCATCTTCGTGATTATGTCAATATATTGTCCCTGTATTTGCACTTAACCCTTTACACCCTAACATCAGTATTCATAATCTCCATACTGTTCTCTGTACATTTATCAAGGCGCTGGTTCAAGAATCTACTCGCTAAAACCTCAGTGCTGGCGTAAGGGTCAGTCGGTGTAAAACGCAGACTGCAAACTACAGACCGGGGGTAAAACGCAAACCAAGGGTAAAATGCGTACTGAAGACTGTAGACAAGGGGTAAAATGCAGACTCGCTTCTTTCGTTGAAATGTATGGACATCAGCTGTAATCAACATACGGTTCGAATGATCAGCAATATTCTAACACAACTATAAGGTTAACGAAACTGTTGTCCACCATTAATGATTTCAAAGTACAGAATACATCTAATACTCCAGCTCAACCTTTAGTAGGTGAAGCAGTTCGGTCCGAAAGCTTTGAGCAACTTGGTGAACATCACTTAAACAATAGACAGCAAACTTGCCATGCTTTTGAACAAAAAACAGAACACTACTCAAGGCGAGCTGAACGAACAGCCCAAACAACTTTTTAGACATATTAAATTCTAACTCTACATTCTTGTTTTAGTATGTTGAAATGGATTTGCTTAAATGGCGCTTGTCATCCTCAGTAATAGCGATGCTGTGAGCCCCGATTTTTGAGAGGAGTCATACTGAACACAGGACTTCTTCAAGAGAAAATATGTAATTTCAGGCTTTACAGTGAATCTGAGGATAATAGGAGGAGAAATGGAGAAATGTGGAACGTGGCTGTCTTCAGGGATCCTTGTTAGGGCCACTATTATGGAACATATTTCAGAACGAATTTTTTATACAACGCGGATTCTGCGCTATCAATGTACGCGGACGATCATCAAATCTATGAGAAAGGACAAGACATGTGTACTGTACTTGCCAAACTTCAGGAGAGTGACATCCTAGCGACTAATTGGTATGATTCGAACCTCCTACAGGGAAACCTGAAAAAATATCAAACGATGAGCATTCGGAACAAAAGTGTGACCTGTGGCGACAAAATGAGTATGGAAAATTTGAAGCTTCTGGGCTTAACGATAGATTGCGGTCTTAACTTTGATGTGCATATAAGTAATGTATGTAAGAAAGCTAGCCAGAGAATTGGAGTGATCATGAGGTTGAGGAATCTCATACCAACTGAGGCCAAATTACACCTGTACAAAGCAGCCATTCTCTTTCATCTTACATATTGCCACCTTGTGTGGCATTTTTGCAGAGCCTCGGACACTCGTAGATTAGAGAGAGTACAGGAGCGAGGACTGAGTGCTGTTTTTAAAGACAAGTTGTCTAGCTACCAGCAGCTGTTAGAGAAAGCGAAGCTACCAACATTGTATGATAGGGGAGTACAAGACATCTGAATTTTAAAGTATAAGGTTAAACATAATTTGTGCTCGCGTACTATTGATAGCATGTTTTTGACTAAAAGCCCCACTTATAGTTTACGGCGGAGATTCTTTTGAGATTCTGTTGTCTTGCGCCGTATACATAACCCATGTCTGGTCATGAACTTCTGCACCCACCCAGTGCTTGCCATGAATGTTGGAGGAAGTTCCATTTTCTTGCATGTCGAGTCGCTTTCACTTACATCTAGCAGATTCTAATTTACTCTGGTTTGCTCGCCACTCTCGTATTCTCTTCTGGTCTACGTTGAACTTCCGCACATGCCTCCCGCACTTACTATCGACTAAATGTCGATAAATAACTGACTGACCAGAAAATTGATAATCTGGTCCAATCCAGACGTGATTTCTTACAATATGTTTTAATATACATACGGCAAGATTTTTAACCGTTTTAAAATTAACAACGTAATTTCTTACAGTTAGTATACTTAGATATATCTATCTCTATGACATATATTACTAAAGTGTGGTATCTTTATCGACGCAAATAATGGGGTAAAATCCTGTAATATGTAGGCTAAGACATTCGTGCCTTTGGATTAAACTAGAAGATACATATCGAAGTTTATCTTAATATTGTTCTTTTTTCGGCGTCGACAAAATTTAGATCGGACTGGATCGAATCATAGACCGGATCACGGATCGGATCACGGACCGAAAAAAAGTATATTTTGAAAAATGAAGGAAAAGAGAATCATTTATAACTAATAATACATAAATAAGCGTAAAAAACTTAAATATGTCAATTAAAATCAGAAATGTTGCGTGACAGGCCAAAATAAAGTCTACGGGAAATAGCAAGGCGCAGGTCCCACTGGAAGTTTTTTTTAATCCCTAAACCCCATGGGGTCACTTCCACAGCAGTGTCGATGAGTGCTATGAAGTGCTGCCATGGGCTAAGGCAAGCCAGAGGTGAGTATCTTTTCATCAGTCAGTTATTCTTTTTTTATGATCCTCTCACGTGCTACTTATCCTTTATTATTTAGCACACGCGAGAGATGAAGCGAGGTGAGGAGTAAGATTGTTTCAGATATGACTATTGAGGTGCACGTAAGCAATTTATGTTGTCCATTTCTTACACTTTTTTAAAACAATTTTTACAATATTTAAAATTTAACTAGTGAGCAGCACATCTGCGAACAGTAGTTAGGAGTCATCCCCTCATGACAAAGGCTGTGATGCTGAAGGTAGATATGAAGTTCTCAATCAATTAGCTTGGGTCAAGAATTTTACTTCTGTACCTGATTGGAGAATACTATTCATTTTAAAACATGTCTAAGTCACGAAAGTGAGGAGAGTTCATTTAGATTGCTTCTTAAACAAAACAATCTGTTTAATGAGATGGCAAGTATAAGTCCTAGCATTTTGATTGGTTCTTACTTAGTCTGGATTTTGCCACAGAAATGTTCATAAGCTGTGCATTTTTGTCCGAAGAGAGAAACTAAACAAGTCTGGTCCGAGCGTACTGACCAACCTGGAAAATATTGCCCAGAATAGCCCTCGTGCTAGGTTATTAAAAATTCTATATCAAATATGGGCTGATGCTTCTCACTTTCGCATCAGACACTTTGCAATTTTTATGTCATATACAATGTATGTGTAATAATGTTATTACCATAAATAGTGCATTCTTGCTCCTGGAGCTGTTAATTTTAAAAGATAAGCAACAACATCTAACAAATTTCTTTTTGTGGTAATCCCAAAAGGTACGGTGTTCTGCGATTGTCTATCGAAACCTGATTTGCATGCATATGTGGAGATTTTCTCAGAGGTTATTCACTTTGGCATGTTTTGAATATTGTTGCTGTTGTTGTTGTTTTTGTTTTTATTGCAGAGAGATGCAGATGCTTCTTAAGCAATTTTCAGTCATGTCAATAAGCCCCAAATTGTGGTTTTTTGGGATCTGTTTGACATTGATCTCATATTCATGGTAACTGAAGGATGTGTCAATTAAACACAGGCAGACTCATGTTACTGTTTCCTCCATTTTCAATGACTTAACAAAATGCCCGAGGTAGAAGCGTAGCGCATGCCAAAAGTTTATGTTGTTGAAATATATAAAGGAGCAACATGAGTGCAGGTGTTCCCAAGTCCACAGAAGGAATACTCAATGCTGCTCTACGAGACTCTCTTCTTCTCAGATGTACAAATCAAACAGGATCTGTGTTGTGCATGATCAGGACCATTTGTTGTCTTTGTGTTATTTTGATGTTTCTCTGTACTTATAAAAAATTATGATCATGAATATAGGCTGCCTCACAGTCCCAAAATGGATAAAAAATATTGCATACGTTTGCTAAGTCATTGAAAAGTAAAGCTTTACTCACGACTGTCATTTTGGCATAATTTCTGGAAATGCTTCTATTGTTGAGGACAGTGACTTAGCGAAGAGATCTATTTTGAGTATAGATATTGTTACGCTCATCATAAATGTATGTGTTGTCCTGTTATTTTAAATGATGTTTCAAAGTTTGTGTATTTTATACCACAAGATTCTTCATTATTGTAAAATGTTTTACAAAAACAATATCTAGAACCTAATAAATGAGTGTTTAAAAGATACAGTATAAGGTTTATCTTCTTTACCGGACAATTAGGATAGAAATCGGCGTGGAGACAAAAGACCCCTCTACTTCTGAAGTGGTTCAACTGGCTTTCTTTAAGGGGTCATTTGCAAGAGGGCTGAAATGTTGGGGGCTGTTTTGGCCACTTCAAATTCCAAAGTGGCGCTAACACTTTCCAAATTAACCCTTCACATGGTTCAATTGGACCCTTGCAATTGGGTCGATTTAACCCCAAAAATTGGTGAGAAAAACAAACCCTTTTTGTGGGGCTGATTCGACCCCTGGCCAGTAGCAAACTTGACTCATTCGTTTTGGCCTAATTTTTTGGGCCAAATCAGCTCACTTCATCTTACATTGTAGAGCACTGCACCGATGGGGCTTGCTCTTTGCGAAAGAAGTAAAATATTACTTGTATCTAAGGAAGATCGACTATGAAGAGGTGCTTCCTCTAAATTCTTGGAGAAACGAATGGTGCTTCACCCATAAACAATAAACTGATTAGAACTTAGTACGACATTCTAAGCACAGTTTTCTCACCCATTTCTTCGACACAGATACCTATTTCGGACGGGGGAGAAATTAAGATAAATCTGAGGAGCTTTATATTTTGTAAGTGACAGCAACATCAAGTTAAAGTGTAAAGCTGGTAGCAAAATGCTTTCAGCAATCTACTACTCAGGTGCTTGTGGTCTTTTTTCAGATAGTTGCTTTTTGCGCTGAAATGCGAGTTAAATACACCCTTATAAGTTCATTTTGAGTTAAGTGAAGTAACTTTAACTGGTGAAACGTATCCATTGTTATCCAAAAAGCGTAATTTAAGTTATGAGGTGTTTCCGAAATATACCAAATGTTTGGTGGTAGAATATTGACAGCAAATCGAAAAGAATAAAACTGTAATTAAACAACTAAATGGAAAAAGGAACTATTCTGCTTAGGCAAGCACATTCGATCTCGTTCCTTTCCAATTTCCTTGGAAAATTTACCTTCGACATAAATTCGCGGTAAAAACTTTGCTTCAAAGAGACGAAAAGAAATCTGGAAACCTCGAGAGAAAATGTAATCTATAGTTAATTTGCTCATTGTAAATAATGTATTGCCAGCGGTATTTAATAAGTTTTGAAGTATATTGAAAATAAGCAACTGTGTTTCTCCCAGTACTTTTTCACGGTGTAAACTTTATCTCAAAAAGTTGTCATGAGCTGCAGAAAGTGTCTGAAATGGCTTCATGGGAAGTTGAAGGTATTCATTCTATCATTATTGGCGGCGTAGAATAAAAGAAAATAAAGTTTGTTAATCAACATATTCGACTGGTCAATTCATAACAGAAATGTTACTCTCTTAAATAACGATTCCATAAGTCCTGTTCGTTGCGTGGCGATTGACTCGGTGGCATGCATATAAACGATAACATCTTCTGCGTTTCTCATAGGGGGAAGTCAAGAGTTGCGATTTTCATAATCAGGTCAGATTTGACGTTTTAATATGGTTCTAAAACAAGCAAAATTCCCCTTTAGATGTCGAAATAACTGCTGGACAAGGAAGAGAAGGTAATTCAAACAAAATGCAGCTTCCGGGCGTATACGTCGAGATATTGTATGATACGTATAGGAAATCGTATGAACGCGAGTGCATTTCGTGATTTATGGGCACGAGTGATGTTTTGAAAGTTCTCAAAATTGCACGAGCCGTAGGCGGGTGCAATTTGAGAACTTTCAAAACATCACGAATGACCATAAATCACGAAATGCACGAGCAGGTTCATACGATTTTTTATTTATTATATTCTCGATTTTTTTATAATTTGGTGTTCAAATTTGGCGCTTCCCCGGTGTTTCCATGGCAACTTCTCCGTATTGCACTCTATAACCTCTATTGCACTCTATAACCTATTTATGCATTCATCATTGACCAATCAGAAACGCGATATTTTGTTGAGTATATAATAAGAGCAATTAACAAAATTAGACGATCGCGAAGCGGGAGTCCAATTTGTCAATCACGAGCATGATTACGGACAGAATTGGACGACAAGAAGTCCTGTTTCCAATTAATCATAACCGTTACGATTTTCGAACACAACAAATACATTTGGGTCAAATATCTTTGTTAGCGTCAATTCCTAAGTAAAAAAATCTCCATTTTAGAAATTCCCTTAGATTTTTTTACGATAAGTGGTTGTTGCTATGGTTATTGTGATAATTCTGTGATTGATGGATTTGGCTGAGTGGACCTAACACGATTGGCTGCTTCAACTGTCTGATTACAGGTGTCCAATTACAGCCAACTGTCCCATTACAATTGTACAGAATGATTAGTGAAAAATAAAGCAGCTAAATCACCAATCAAATTTGAGGAAATTGCAATTGTTATGATTAATGAGTTTATTATCAAGCTGCACAAAGTAGAGTACAAATAACGCGTGAATAGGGTACAAATATCCTGCGATATTGTGCAGTTGATTATTTTGTACCGGAAAAAAAAGACTGTTTGACCTCTAGCGCGCTACGATTCTCTATCGGCTCTGCTTTTCCCGCCTTATGAGAAATGAGCAGAAACACTTGGCAAAAAAACCATGCAATTCGTAAATATATCCAGCAATATTACAAACCAAAACGTCTAAGAAGATATATGCAGTATGTTTATCAGCGCAGTTTTCTATACCGTTTCAATTGAAGGTAATCAAAAGTATAAACTAATTATGATACATAAATCAGTTTTCGTAGGACCATAAATTAAATCTAATAGTTTTTTCACGCCAACGATGAATAGCGCAAAAAAAAAAGTATTTCGCCTGAATGAAGTTCAATAGGTTTTTCAGTTTTCCCCAAAGGTTTGTGTTTGTGGATGTAAAAAATTTTAAAGTTCACACAGCCCAACTTACGTCTGATACTTTCTTCTGATACGGTTTTCGTCTTTCACTCTTTATGGTGGCCAATTTATGATATCACCTCAGCTGATAATACTAAAATACCCTGTTATACTTTAGCACCACAGTTTCGCTAGTATGTCCAATGCAACAAATCCAATTTCTACAGTAACCTACGTAACCTGCAGAACAGTGACTTACCTGAGAAGTGAATGACGCTAAGAAATGTGACCAAATACGAGATGAAACCAAATCTCATTCCGGCTTTGTCGGTGCAACAGGTGCCTATTTACCTAGGAAGGAGCGAGTGTTGATATTTTTATTCATTTCATTTTATTCTCCCGTGTCAACACAAAGATAGCGTGATAGCATCTGTAGCCACCCACAACTCCCTCGGCACAGATTGACGTTGTAAATGCTTATTTCAGGACATTCCTTATTATCTATGGAGAGGGGTTGTCCCCGCTGTTGAGACATCGTATTTAGTCGTCACTGTATTCTTCTGCAATGATTCAAGTAAGAGTTGGATATCTTTTAACCAAAATTGCAGCTTAATTCGTGCTCCGTTCTCTGCGTTCCGCGTTTTAGTATATTCCGTCATTCCGCGTTCAGGAAATTCCGCAATTCCATATATTCCTTCATTCCGACGTTCCACCGAATAGGGTTATATTCAGGAAATGCTTCTTCCTCCTCTTCCTCTATTGTGCCTCCTCTCTATATAGAAAATACTTACGAAGGATCTTAAAAGATTTGTTAACAATAACAAGGTCAGAACACAACAACGGGAACTACGTCCCCTTTTCTCTGTGAGAAGTAGGTGGGTTCACTAACGTCTCCTTCTTCGGTACAGAGAGGATGCAGCAGACAGGGCGTGTGGTCTATCGTCCTTATTCAAGACGACTAGAACAGCTAACCGTTTGCAGATGTCATAGCAAAGGAAGCACATCCTCCTCAGTTATTTAAAAATCCTTAGTGTGAGTCCGGTCGAAGCCTGAACCCTCCAACTCCCGCACGACAACCAGGACTCAACCACCTCTGCTGACTAGGAGGCGGTTACCTGTTTCGCGAAAACTTAGAAGTTTAACATTATACGTTAATCAACGTAAACGTCAGTTCACTACATAAATATTCTGTCCATGTTCTTTATTTTAGTTTCAGCGTGTGAGTTCTCTTTGTCTGAATCAATATCATTGTCAAAAAACCCAGTCCTACCAGGCTCCTTGTAAAGGAACATGTGAAAAGATCTTCATTTTCTTTTTTATTAAAATATGATTTTGTTCAGTGTTGGAAACTATTGCTATGGAAAATTAAAAGTAGTCATGTCAATTCTCATTCTCGGAGACCCAAGGGCTGTGGGTCTATTTCAAGTCAGAATGGGAGAGCAGGGAGCTCTCCTTGAAATCGATTCGAAGCTCCTGGGTCTCAGAGGATGGCCAATTCTGAGGCTGTTTGTTGATACAGATCAGTATTTTGACAATTTCCGCGAAATTTAATTCCTTTCACGTATGTGCACGTTTGGGTAAACCGCAGAATATGTACCTGTTCCATTTTCGCGAAATTAGGTTCCGACGGACACATGTAACAGTAAGATTGTGTCACATTAGAGCGATATGTTCAAAAGTTCTCCATAAATCAATAAATGAAGTCAAACCTATTTCACATTATATACAAGCTGTCTCTCTAGCTGCATGGTTATATTTTCCGAGTCATTTAAGATGCCACTAGCCAGAGGGACAAGTGCAAAGAGTATAGAAATATTCTTACGAAGGATGATTCGAATGTAACGTTAGACTAACATGGGGGTTAAGTTGACTAAATATGTAAGCTGTAACTCTAGCCAGCGGAATTTTCTAACTCTTCCAAGATCCCACCGCAAGTCCTGGTGTCTACAGTGGTAAGCTAATACTCTTGCTGACCATGATAAATATGAACGACGTGAATGTGAAGGAAACAGCCATTAAAAAATTACCGAAAAATTCCTCGATGTACCCGATACACTATTCTTAACATCTAAGGTGTGTAATAATGCTCATACCTAGCTCGATGACGTCGCCCGACTGCTGGTAAATCATTAATACCAGACATAATTTCCGAAATAAGCCCAATCTCGAGTCTGGTGTCATTTTGGCTCTTTCTCAGTGGTATGGTCGCCAAATAATGACCTCTGGGAAAATGGATTAATCCAATTTTTCTGATCGGCTGAGAGGAAAAAAATTAACTCCACACGGGAATTGTGGAAGGAATCAATCAGGCCGGAAATAAAGCGCTAATAAAGATAAATTTAAATTGTTTACTATTGATTTTTCTTTTTTACTCAAAAGTTTTCACTCGTAAACTGCCTGTCGATGCATGTAAAAACATCCAACCAAAACCGCTGCATGTTGCAATTGGAATCTGTTTTTCATGAAACGATAGATTTCTGTCCTTGCTTCCGAAGACATTCAAGTAGAAATAAATCATTATGCTGATTTGATTGGAGTAAAAAGCAGAAAAAAAGGCATTGTAAAGGCCGTGCGAGCGAACGAAAATGTAAATTGATGACCTATGTTGAATAACACCAGTCAGGACTGGCGATTAATTACAGGAATTGGCTCAGTTGCTTCGCTTGTAAACAAAATTCAGATTCACCGTTGCTGAGATGTCTTGAACAATATTGTTGTTTGCAGTTTGCGAGGACTTTTTGTACTGGGGATCTCAAACAAGTAAACACCATATCACTGAGGAATTGGGTATTCTTGCAAATCCAAGGCGTACGGTAGACAAGAAATAATCTCCTTAATGCGGTTTCTGTGGCTGTAATGTACAATTGTATTTAAAAACTAATTAAAGTGTTAATGACAACGAGAAAATATGAGTTACTAAAAAAAATTTTCCTAACGGATTCCAATAACAAAGTCGCCACATTGGAAGAAGTTCTTATATCTCCCTTGTGATTTGGGTATTCCTATTTATTTCACACTCAACTTGTTACCCATCCAAAACTTTGAATGCAAAAAAGCTAGCCTCTTTTTTCGCAAAGGTGCCTTCTTTGAAAAAATTAATAAGTTTTGAGAACTTTACGAATTGCCTTGATATTTGGTCAGAAGACTCCTAAGATATCAAACTGCTGAGCAAACTAGACAGGAAAATTGCAAAGCAGCAAATAGAAATATCGAAAAATCCCCGCACAATTTTGAAGACCAACCCCTCAGGATTGAAATTGTGCAGAAATTTACCTGTGCGGTCGGTGTTGATACTTTTGCACCTCAGTCGGTTTACGATTAGATCACGCTCAAGAGTAAATTTTTTTCCCGGATAGTGTATCTTATAACTTTGCAATTCATTTATAGTTTATGATGGTTACGCTTTAACTAGTCTTTAACAGTATTTTTTTCGCGAAGGACACCTGCGAAAGTCTACCGTATCCTTAAATATTAAGATCAGTGACAATGACATTAGATGCGATTTATATTTCAACACTTTTATTAAAAACAACATGTATGAAGCTACTGTTTTAAAAAATGCTTTGAAAAATACGTACAGCTGTAAGACTAGTGTGATTGAGTATAAGTATCAGTATAGTTCATAACCATCAAGCTCTTTGTTTACTTTATTACAGAAGAAACGGGCGAAGAGCATTTTTTAAAATCAAACCGCATAGTACAACTTATACTTTTTAATCAGCTGGCTTTATATGGCATGAAAGTACTCAGTCAGTTGTTTTTTTGTTATTATTCGTTCACACAACCGTGGCGTTCAGAGCGGGATCCCCTCGATCTAAATTAATAGGACTCTTTTTTGAAAAGGTATAGTTAGAATACATAGATATCAAGGCGTGTGGACTAATTTCACTAAGGTTGCTTACCTTTCTGAATAGAGCTGGGTAGGGAACCCAAGGCGCAATATTTTAAAACGAGCATGCCTGGTGTACTTCATATGTTAAGGAAGAAAGAAAGAGTGTATAATGACTGGGAAAGCGCTACGTATGATGATATTTTACTTCAAATAGAAGTTATTGAAAATGAATAGGCTTTGAACCAAAATTACAAATACAAATTGACCTCTACAACCTTGCAAGCTTTTTGCGCATAGAGACTAATCCCCTAAACAATTGTGACAAAGCATTCTAACAGTCAATTAAACAATGAAGACGTATGCTCGACTACACTAGTAAGTCCTCGACGTTTGCATACAACTGCTTGTCGTACATTTTCATGTTGATCAGCCTCTGCGTAGAAAAGAAAATGTGGGAAAATGTGAAACTGAACGGTTCCACGTTTACGTCATGAGAAGTACTCAAAATAAGCTCATAATAATAGAAGCACGGAAAGTATACTATTGACAGCTCTACAGCATTTGATATGCTGTTTCACTTCAACTTTACAGTAATTTTTTTTCAATCATCTAATCCTTTTTTATTCAACCAGCATAACCAATTGTCAACCGAAATTCTTGATGAGTTTATTTCAACGGACTCAATGGAGAATAACACCCGGAGAGATAATTTTCAACAATTTCTGTCGTGGAACATCGGTGACACAACAGAAAATAAGCCAGTATTGTACCAAAAATTAGAATTTATTGGGTGCTCCTCGGACATCTCAATAAATCATTTTCAATTTCGAGAGTGCACGCAGCTAAGCTTTCATTCTCTCTTACATGAAAAGAAAGTCACTGGTTGTTATGTTCATCACAAGTCTCACCTTGTGCAGAGTTTCCATGTCTCTCAGCTGGTTTCTTAAATCAATAAATGTTGGTCTTGCATCCGGGTCATTTTGCCAGCAGTTCGTCATGATCTGGTACCTAAAATTGATATACCTTCATTACGACCACCATTTTCTGGAGAACAGCTACCCAGGATTCTGGTAGTAGGGGGTACGGATTAAGCAGAAAACAGGAAAGCAAGCTTACAACTTATCATCCACGTGTTGTGGTTTAGGCATTCTGTGTCCCTGTTGAAGTAAGTTTGCAATTTTTCTTCCATCCATTCCTGGATGAGGCGACCCGCCTGAAAAATAATTACTTGGGAATCATACCGTTCTTGAAAACCAACTTCATTCCTGTACCTCCTGTTTCATCAGGCAGAGAATGGAATTGCATGGAAAAGATCAACTCGTTTGTCCATCTAGATAGTTTGTACTGATTAATTTTACAAAATAACTTGGAATACTCCAACAAAGCAATTCATAACTAAACCAACATCAAAGAGTTTACAAATTCCACAAGACGTTACCTATGGTGAAAATCTCGTAAAGGACAACTCCATGGCTCCATCTGCGAAGAGGCGAAGTAAACATGCGTAAGGCAGATGATTGAAGACATTAAACTGATGTAACAAAACTAGGATTTTTTTCTTGTGACAAATCATAAAATGCCTATCCAATAGTTAATCGTTTAGACTTTTTGGAAAAGAATAAAGACAATTCATCGCTTAAGGAATTAATGGGATGTACTTACACGTCACTTTTGGTGGTATATTTACTAAACAACAACGCCTCATAAGCTGTCCACTTCACTGGAAGACGACCCTAAAGATTTAAGCAGAAGTGTATGTTATAATCGAAGGTGTATTGAGAATTTCTGACGGAAACCAAGAGTACGCCAATTTCACTACAACGAGGACTGTGGAGAATGCTTATACCGAACTCATGTAAGCGAATACCCCCCATTTTCGTATAACCTTTGTTTTTCGTTCATAAATATTTTCCTCCTGCACATCTCTGGCCATCCCAAAATCTGTTACTTTACATGTTTCATTTTGCCCTACCAACACATTACGGGCTGCAAGGTCTCGGTGGATGATCTAAGAAAAGAATTAAATATACAAAAGCGAAAATAAGTAAACAGGGGAAAAAGAACTGGAAAAAGGTTCAGATAGTAAAATGGAAATATATAGCAAACATAATGACGTGCGCGTCCCTAATTTTCTCGGTGGTAACAAATTTAAGTTGTGGGGAAATCAACTTCCTTATTCATTCAAAACGTAGACATTTCATTGAACAGTCTCATTAAGATGATGACAGAATTCTGTAGTGTGGAACCCATTCCTCTTCTGTTTTGGTACTAAATTGGTTATGGGTTCTGTTTACGGTGAACATGCTAAGATAAGCTCCCTGTTTATTTCTACACAGAAGAAACTTGGAAGGTTTTATTTCGATCGTCTTTGAAATGTAAACGAAAATAGACAACCGAAAATAATATGAGAGGAAATGAAAATAGTTTAAGTCGAGGATAAGGTAACCTGCCGAACGTAACTTTAAAAAAGAAAAATAATAGATGATAATGTTGAAAATGGATGGGACAAGGACAAGGACAAGCCCTCAACCAGATGGTATGAATACGTTCGCACCTCTCAGGCGTAATCGTTTAAAGAGATGACATTGTATCAAAGAATAATCCTACCAAGACGGAACGCCTCACAATAATATATCATAATTAAATTTTTAATGTTTTTTCTCTCTTTCTTTCTTTCTTTTTTTTCTTTCAACTCACAAATTTTGAAGACAAGTAACTCATTCCATCGGCAATTTGCCAAGCAAATTTCATCAGCTGCTGTGACGTCAGATTTGTTTGGGGTTTGATATCCGGGTCTTTGTAGTAAGTGTCTTTTAACCCACGGCTCTTTCTCAGGTAACCCAGCAGATCCCCAAAAGGCGCATACTCAATCAAAACCAACAGTGGTTCTAAAGAAATTAAACAATTTAAATGATACATTTCTCTTTAAAAAAATGGCAATCACTAAAATAAATGAATAGCCCAATCATGGTCAATAATCACGGAAACAAGGTCTGGTTTTACCAAGAAAAGCTGAAAAACTATGTAACGGTCTCATAGGACGGTACAGATCAAATATTCCCTTATAGCAGGCGTCTCTGATTATGCAGCAGAATGGCCTGTTCAGTGGCAAATAGCCTATCAGTAAATCCAGGAGCATGTATGTTGACTAAAAAAAAAACAAAATTACCCCATGCCATGGTGGTTTGATGTGTTCAAATGTGAAGCAGTGACTTTTCTATTGAAGCAAATTATCAATGACGCGAAAGCGTTACAGAGTAAATCATAAGCAAAATGTCTACAGAAAATTAGAACCGCATAAACAAAGCATACCAGATTCTGTAACACATCCCAGAAGTTTAATGACATAAGGATGTGGTTTCATTGCTGCTTCATTGTGTCAAGTTCTTTCATTAGATCTCTCTTGTCCGATTCAGTAGCGTTTGCTGGAGCACATGACGAGCTTTGCTCACCAAAAGAATTTATGCAAATGAGGCTGAGGCGGATCTGAGATCCGCCTGGCAATTATTAACTGTAAGAGAAGAACTGACTTCGCGCCCACAGAACGACCGAGGTGTTGCGGATGAATTTTCAGTAATTACTTTTTTGGCACTTTTCGGCGTCCAAATTGCATGGCGAGAGTAACCCAAAACCTTAAAGCAGACCCTTCTTGTCACAATACGAATGTTTTCCAGATAGGGACACGCGTTAATGTCAGCTCCACTCGCGTGATTGCATTTTTCAAGGTTAAACCCTCGCGTGGATCTAACAACTCAAGTTTACTTTAAAGCGCACAATGTAAGCCAAAGTAATTTTATAATTTAACTCCATGATCGAAATTTTGTTTACAAAGGATAATAATGGATCGACATCGACCTAGAGCGTCAGCTTCACTCGCGGGGAGTCAACTATTTTCTCTTGCCCCTTGCGCAACATAGAATGCAAATTTGCTGACCCACTCTATTGATACACACAACTCGACAGTCGTTAAGTGTTGAAAAAGATGAATTTTTTTACCAAAACCATGTGTTTCCGATTTTTAAACGCTAACAAAAATGTAGTAATGTTATGTCCACTCCGGAAAATAATACCGCAAACAACAGCAAGCCCTAACCGCGATGAGAACACTCATGGATCACACAGCGCAACAGAACTCATTTTGTTTGTTTGTTTGGGTTTTTTCCGATAATATTGGCCTGTAAAGAAATATATAATGGAGTTTTTTTGTACCCTCCGCCGGCACCATATAATTGGCTAAATGCTAAGGAAGTAATATACTTTAAAGAGATCATTAAAGGAGTAAAATCTTTAAAAAAATTTTTCCTGCTGGGGTTTCCTGGCGCGCCACTGCGAACACAGCGAACCTCATGTATAAGGCTGCGAGAAAATAAACAAAGACAAGTAGAAAAAGTTTTTTACTCACAAATCTCTTTTACAATCTATGACCGATTTTACATCTCGTGTCTGAAGCAAGAGTTGGAAATGTAAATGCAATTTAATACGTTACGAGAAGAGGTATTTTACTCGTTGGTAATTTTATTCCTAAATTCGTTATTTATTTTTAATTGAAAAATCACGGGATTTGAGGACAGACACCACCAAGGCAAACACAACATCGACGTAAAAATTACCAGTCAACGGAACGTGCACTTATGATGTGTAATTAGGTTAAGGTTGGTTGGTCATCTAAACAGGAAAACTATCTTTTTTCTATTAAAACAAACATTGCTTTTTCATCACGGATTTTCGAGGTTAACGTTCAATTAAATCTGCAAAGGAAAAAAAATCAAGGCAAGTAAATTTAATTATGTCGCAATTCAAAATTAGTTTGTCATAAGATAAAAACGAACAGTCTAAAATGAAACAACTCCCAAAGAGAGACAGAACCAAATAAAAAAAAGGAAAGATTTTGCATTCAGATAGCAAAAGTCCAAATAGGACTGACTACCCAAGAGAGACAGAACCAGGTGAAAAAAAAGGGAAAGGTTCTGCCTTCAGATAACAACAGCCCAAATAGGGCTGACTACCCAAGAGGGACAGAACCAGGTGAAAAAAAAATGAAAGGTTTTGCCTTCAGATAACAACAGCCCAAACAGGACTGACTACCCAAGAGAGACAGAACCAGGTGAAAAAAGAGAAAGGTTCTGCCTTCAGATAACAACAGCCCAAATAGGACTGACTACCCAAGAGAGACAGAACCAGGTGAAAAAAGGGAAAGGTTCTGCCTTCAGATAACAACAGCCCAAATAGGACTGACTACCCAAGAGAGACAGAACCAGGTGAAAAAAAGGGAAAGGTTCTGCCTTCAGATAACAACAGCCCAAACAGGACTGACTACCCAAGAGAGACAGAACCAGGTGAAAAAAAGGGAAAGGTTCTGCCTTCAGATAACAACAGCCCAAATAGGACTGACTACCCAAGAGAGACAGAACCAGGTGGAAAAAAAGGGAAAGGTTCTGCCTTCAGATAACAACAGCCCAAACAGGACTGACTACCCAAGAGAGACAGAACCAGGTGAAAAAAAAAAGGAAAGGTTCTGCCTTCAGATAACAACAGCCCAAACAGGACTGACTACCCAAGAGAGACAGAACCAGGTGAAAAAAAAAGGAAAGGTTCTGCTTCAGATAACAACAGCTCACATACGAATGACAAAACCGGGAAAAAAATTTAAAAATGAAGGTTCTTCCCTCACGGAGATAAGTCTGATTACACGAGAGAGTGGGTAAGAAATAACAAAAGAACGAGAGTATCTTCAGGATTCTGCTTTCGAAAGTGCGAAATAGTACAGTACGATTAGTAAGAAAACACACTAACCTGCCAAGAGTGCGTCATCTTATAGGGAAGGAATATTTGAGCTGTGATGTCAGAGTTCATTCCATAATTAGTTCATCTTGCTCATGTTAGGTTTCAACAGTTTGATAATACACCATGTGATTTTAAGCATCTGTCACCTAACTATCACAGAAATAATTCCTTCTCTTGCTTCGAAAGCACAGAAGTAAAGGTAAACCTTGCTTTGCTGATTAAATGGTTTGGGCATCATCATTTTCCGCTCAAAGGTTATTAAGCAGCGAGATTTATCGCGCGTCATCATATAGCTCTAGACAGAAATTATCAGGCATACAACCTTATCTAAAAGCCAAATTGGACAGGCCAGCGAGTAGAATTTCTTCCTCGCGAAGTTTTACACAGTTAAGACCTTACCTTAAGGAAAGAACGATGGCCCCTTTTCGCAGATACCGCCGGATATACTCGTACCTTCGCACAGAATTTTCGCGGGATAAGTTCCCGCGCTTACCTGATGATTAGGACTTACTAAAATGATATTTTATACTGAAAGAGCTCCTCAGTATGGACGCCAGAAAAGTATTATCAAAATATCTGCCCAATCGTTTCAAGTGTTAAATGATACTCTTGTATCTCCAGAATATACTGCAGTCGAAATCTCTCTTGAAAACAAGGTCCTTACCGAGCGGCTCACCGGCTTCCATGTTGACTTAGGGTCAAAGGTCTGATCAGAGTGAAATATAAGTTGGCTAACACAATTTAATTTTGGTATTGTCGTGACAGAACAGATAATCGCTCTTTGCGTCACAAACCAATAAATCTGTAGATCACGAACAAAACATGCTGGGTACAATAACTGTTACTTGATAGTCATGTCACGCACTACAACCAGGCTATCCTCAAATGCCATGACACACTACGGCTTAGCTAAGCCGTTCTTGTCGCTAAATCATTCTACAATTATGAAAATTGCCATTCACGCCATGAATGCGTAGTTATCTCCAAAGAGAAAATTGTGCAAAAGAGTCCTAAATTTACGAAGCACTCCTAACGCGCAAGCCGCGCGGATCCTCGCGCCTGTTTACATTTTAATTGTTAACTTCAATTAATTTCACGCTCGAAGCCAAACACCTCGCTTTCACTTGCTAATTGAGCCCTCTCGCTTTACTTTGACAAGCCTATGGATCATTTTACGCATCCCTGGTGAGAATTCTTTTCTTGAGCAAAGCTCGTCATGAAAAAAAAGGAGTAAAATTTGGTTAACGGGAATAATATGCGAAATGTCGAAATAACAACATAAGTTATGAAATGGCTAAAAAATTACAGTAACTCAGTAACATTTCCTGAATGACTGTACCCAAGACTGTCATTCATTTTAAAGTAAAAGAGCTCACTTTTAAGCATCTTTATAGCCACTGTGGTCGTTTCAGGACTCCCGTGAAGTCCTACTGCTGTTCCCTTGGCAACCTGACCAAAAGCACCTTTACCAATGACTTTTTCTATGGTCACGTGATGTCTTGGAACTTCCCAACAGCGTGTTAACGGATTAAGAGGCACGTAATCAGCACCTGAAGCGGTACTTTGTGCTTTTCTTTTATCTTTGTTGACTTCTATGAGATCCATATAGCCCGTAGGGGGCTGAGTGAGTTTTCTTGAATCGGGCTGACTTGGTTCGATATCTTCTAATCCTTGTTCATTCTATTAAACCAACATACTGTTGAGGTATTCCTGCACAAATCTGTTATTAATCCCAAAAAAAGTGGCTATTAAAATCAGGTTAGCCATTTTTATCAGGCAAACGTTTATATTCTTCCATGACAAGAGATTACAAATAGTTTATAATCCCTACTGTCCTTATTATTACTAACATTTTGTTCTCTGCTTTTGAAACTATCATGTCCAATGGACCGATCGAGGTTCATAGCATATTCGTCGAAGCTACAAACTGCATCAGGAAGACTGTCGATTGGTAGTGCAGTTTTTGACAGATACGTGCACGAAAAACTGCCGCTGTACTCAGCTCCTAGACTAACGTTTAGAAAAAAAGGCATCAAGAAAATAAGATGGCCAAAACTGCGCGAAAGTAGTTATTTAGAAAGCAAATATCAACCGGGTGCGTACCAGTTAGCGATCTATGAAGTAAAGCCACGCAGTTGAACCAGGAACAACCGAAAGAAAATCCATGGAGTAGCTTGGTAAAGGACATGATCCCAAGACAAAGACCCTATCGAGCCTAACTCCCTCCTCCTTTCATCGAATCTGCCATTAATGCAATATGCTTTTTTTGTAAAATCTTATAGAACATGATGCTATGCTGTGATTAGTTGTTTTTTCAACAGCTCTGAAGTCTGAACCAGGAAAGAACACGATCGAGACATTCGACTCGCCTGTACCGAGACCTCCGCCGTTTCAGAGCATGCTCACAACACCGGACACAAGCCACTCTAGAACGAAGTAAAGTTTATTGATCGTGACCCATATTACAACACGCGCAGGGTCAAAGAGGCAATTCATATATAAGACTTCACCTTAACAACATCAACAGGGATAGTGGAAAAGAAATTCCAGAAGCGTGGATGCCCACGATCAAAAAACACAACAACAGAAGAGCCTTGCGACAGCGGACCGCCGAGGGAGCAAATCACTGTGTGAACAGCAAGGATCGAAATGCATCAATCAGAGCTGTTGAAAAAACAACTAATCACAGCCGAGCATCATGCGTTATAATATCACGCATGACCAGTCGACCTCACCGCCTGAAGAAGACTATGCAGTCGAAACGTCGCGATCTATATCACACGTGACTACATCGTGAGACAAACGAAAAACTAAGCTTTTATTTAGCGTTTAATTTCTTATAGAAAGTAGAGCTACAGTGAGATTATGTCATTTCTGGCCGCACTAACATGACCGCAATGTCCTGACTGTTACTTACGTCGTAAACACCTCTTTCATCTTCACAAGTCCTACAATTGAAAAAGCATATGAATACTTATAAAAAGCTGAGAACTTCATCAGATTTAAGTGGGATCTCGTGTTCAGATTAAACCATATCTGGTACATTACATTGACAGAATCCAAGTGGCAGCAAATTCCTACCTCTGTTTCTCTACAGCGCCTGAAAAAGAACGGAAGGAAAAAGTGACAAATAATGTGGATATGGGTCAAAATCTGCTTTTGCTTAATAATGAATCTTGCAGCCAAACCCTCTATCATAGATTATGAATTTTTTACCTACCTTTCTTATGTAGCCAGATTATGTAAATAATTAGAAGAAGGATTGTGAAGGCAAGAACCCCAATTATGGCTAACAAGACGTCGTTAGATGAGTAGTTACATTCCTCAGGACCTAAAATGATTTGTTTTATAAGCTTAATGAAATAACATTCACACAACGTTTACTCTGAACTTGGTCGATATTCTGCTCTCATTACATGGCTTAGGCTTGTGACCGAAAAAAAAGGTTAACTCAGATTTGCTGGGTACTAGGGAAAAGTCAGGTGCCACTCTACCCATAAAAAAATTAAAAAACACGGTTTTGTTTAAATTAAGCGAAAGCAACAGCAAAAACAAATAACCCAGTATTATATCTCTTACAGAAATGAGTTGTTTGATAAAACAGATGACGAGCGCAATTAAAAAAGTCCATTTTCGAAATAATACGTGTTTACTTTTAACAATTTCTTTGTAATATTTACCTTTTGTTGTGCTTTCTGAGCCGTCTGTGGGTATTGAAACTAGTTCAATTGAGTCTGGATTGACTTTAAAACCTCCAAATTGGTCTTGCCTTGCAGCATCCGACAGGAGAGTCAAAACATTGCTGACAAGTACACTTTGATTGAACCTCATTATGAAGTCAATAACAACGCTGCCACACCTAGATAAGGGGATTAGGGAGAGAGTGCTATTACACATTTCACATATTTGTACCTTGGTGACTTTTAGGCGCTAAAATACATCAAGATTTAACCTAAGAAGTATTTTTGATGTCATAAACCAAACTACATAAAATTAATTTGCAGTTTTCTACACCATAAAAAATGTCTGTCAAATGTCAACTATTTTGCATTAACTAAGACTTTTTAGAACCGGAGAACCAGTTTAAATGCTGAAATTTGCCAATTTGAGCTCAGTTTTTCCCCAGACCACAGATTTGCATTAGCTTTTATTGGTTCAATTTAAGAAAGAAACTGTACCTTACCTGGTGTTCACAGTGTTGGCAGATGAGCACCCAAACCTAAAGGCAATTTGACAAGCCTAAAAGGACATGTAAAGAGAAAAATCTATATTCAATGCCTGTTACATAACTGAAGTGTCATCTTTTCATCAGAAAAATTATGATATCATTCATAGGGATTCAGATTCAGTTTTCATCATAAATCTTATGACAGTATTCCATAAACTCCAGTATATGGATTATCTCACCATCTCTGGGAATTTCGCAGCAACTTCTAAACGTCTGCTACAGTTCTCCTCTATTGTCGCCGTCACGTAAACTTCTGTCCCTTCTGAAGCTAAAGAAGAGCCGTTTCCTTTTATAATACTTAAAGCACGAAGAGCCTTGATTCAGAAAAACTTTTGAGAAGTAGTTGCATCCAACAATAATGCAGCATAGTAGCAAAATCGCAACAGAGTCTTCCTTACGGGGTGTGCTATGCTAAGCTCGAGCAAGTACTTAACTTATATCAGCTAACAGATCCAGGTACCCAAATTTAATAGTGAAAGCGTTCCTCATAATCCTATTGTGCAATTTAATCACGTCAGCAGAAAAATGCCTCGAAATTGAAAACTCTATTCAGCAATTGACTGCGAGCTTCAAGACCTGTTTGGCCGTGAGTTTTGAGTTTTTCAAGATCTTTCTTCCGTTCCATCCGACTGAGACAGACCTTCAGGAGCTCTAATGAAAAGTAAATCTATGCGAGAGGGATAGATTCAAAGGGATTGTCTTTAAGCCTTAAAAGCGACAAAAAGAGCTTTCGAGTGAGCAATGCTACGATTTCCAAACACTATTGGAATTATGGATTTGAAATGAAAACTTTATTTTCTGTTAAAAGTGGAACTTCCAAAATTTTGGAGCATTCTTTTATTTTTAATTGTTGATATGTCCTTGAAGTACTGTGAAAAACAAGATTTTGCTTTGAATCTGACAACTTCCAGAATTTTGAACACAACGCTTCGAAATTTCTGGCCGTGAAGTTGAGTAAACCACCATTCAAGCATTGTGTATCTTTAACGCGGATCGCATATACGTAGCGGAATCTGAGTTTTTCCAGTCCTAAACAGCATCTTAGTAATAAATTTGAGTAACGCTTTTGTTTCGAAATATTTCTATGCCTTTTTTGCCGTAACTTTTGGTACGCGGTTATTTGGTAAAGCCGACGAATGTGCAAACGATTTTTAAATCTCATCGACAACAAGCACTGCCCATTGGCAATGTTATAACACAACTGGTTGATACGTCAACCGTTCATTCATGGGAATGAAGCACTTGGCAAGTTTTTAGAGCACTCAAGAAGCTAGGGTTTTGCTCTTACTCTTACGCTTCTCTCGTGCTTTCCAAATTTCCCAAGCGTTTAATTTCCCCATGATTTAGAATAAAGTTCGGACATGACGCGCGTCGTCATTGGTCGAAAGGGCGTGTTTTATTAGAGTATAAAACACGGAACTCAGCTTAAGTTGTCACGCCATCTGCCAGTTAGTAAATTTTTTGTTTTAAAATTTAAAGAGAATTTTGGAACAAATGAGCCTGCAAGTAGCAACAGAAGAACCAAATAAAGATTCATAAACATGCCAAAAAAACTCAGACACAGCTAACGCTCGTAAACTATACATTATTTCGTGTCCAAAAACAAAACAGAAAAAAAAACAAAAATAATGAATAATAAAACCGAACTGGCATAACTGTTAAAATTTAAGATAAGGAGAAATTATTGACTACTTCTCGTGTTCCCCCCTACATTTCTTTCGTGCTCTAGCTGCCTCCTGTGTGCTTTACAACAGATCAGAGCACAGTCAAGCGTCTTTATTTGTTAATAGCAGTCTGTGCTATGACTGGTTTTGACTCAACAGTGATTTGCTAAGGTCAAGACTCTCATTATTTTAATTTACTCTGAATTTTTTATTGCGATACATTTTGTAACATTCAAGAAGGTACTAATTTGATAGAATAGTTTCAAACTGAATGTTGTTTGAAAAAAATAATAAATGAAAAATCATTTACCTGTGGGAGTTGTTTGGGAAGAAGTGGCAACTGTACTTGATACTGGTTTATCTGTGTTAAGGTATACGACCATTAAAGACATGTACTCATTATACATACCATACAGCACTTGACAATAAAAGCAGTATCTTAGCCGGAGACTTACCTTACATAAGTGGGTTTAGGGAGATCCCGATTTACGACAAACTACACATTCTAAAATGGCACTGTTTCTATTATCGTTATCAGAATCATTATATTCAGTTTCAATAGTAGTATCAGTATCTTAAAAACTCGCAAAAATGTAAGAAATATACAGAAAGCTTCATGACAACTAAGAACAAACTAAGCGTTAAACTCAAGTAACAATGTTTCTAGTGCAATCCTCGTGTTAATATTTTGAAGATGGAAACCTTTGTGTTCTTCTGATATAAACAGCCAACGCTTTAATGTTCCCCTTTAATCTCAAAAATGTATGAGAAAAATTAATGTAATTCAAGTCAGTATATGTCAAGTACGTCATATTTACTGTGAAATACGAATACCCTATTACTAGTTGTAATGTATGTTACAGTTTCCGCAAATAAGTAAATCACTACTAAGCTGGCAATAGGGCAGGAAAATGTTATGTTGCTTACTGTTATTTATCTTGGGCCATAGAATAAGACTCAGTTTAGCATTTCAGCATTTTTAAAACGTCTCCAGATTTATTTCCATTGGTCCCTTTTTCAAAGTTAGAAACTAATTTGTTCCCTGTGTCTTTCTAGAAGTTATCTTTTCTCTTATGCCTTAAAATAAAATAGAAAACGATAGACCGTCTCCCTTAACAATGTTTCGGACATAAGTAGGCCACGCAACTGGTTTTGATTTGTTAGTAATGATATTAAAACTTATTCAACTTACCAACCAGTAGCAACAGATTCACGGTTGTATTGCCCAATTTGTTTTTTGCAAAACAGGTATACCATCCTTTGTCACTTAAAGAAGCATTCTGAACCTCCAGAGTTGAGCTGTTGGTCGTTTTGTTGCAACTGGTGCCATTTCCTTTGTGCCAAGTGATGACAGCTGGGGGGTTTCCAATATCCACAGGGCAACCAATAGACCTGTCTTCTCCTAATTCTAATGTAATGACGGAGCTTGACCGAGTGGCTGATGGTCTATCTAGATACAAAAAGTAATATCTAAACTTCCCTCTCAGTGAAGACGAATAATACATGGAGTTCTAAAATTATATCAAAAGCACACGAGCAAGCAATGCGAGTAAGCAATGAAGAATAAAATTCATTCATCCTGATCATTGTTGTATCTCCATTAAAGTGATGTTACTTTAACAAAATGTGCTAATCTATTTGAACCCGGCTCAGTCATAAGAAAGTATGATGTTTTGCAACGTTACTGGTTATGAGTTACGGTTTCATTAGACTAGAAAAATACTCATTGGACGGTGCTGGCACTGTTAATTTAAGCTACCAGAAAAAAATTTATAGGTTCTTACAATGGACACCAATGAACATCGTCGTCGAGACCAATCCACAAGTGTTGTTTACAATGCATATGTATTCAGTTTGATATCTTTTGATGTCAGTGATGTTCAACAGCTTTCCTTCAAAGACCTGACCACTTTTGACATCCTACCAAAAAATATTTATTGGAGGAGTGCCTGTAGTCACATTGCATTCCTTTATGACATATGTACCCTCCATGACTGTTACATTTTGGACCTGTTCCACTGAGGGTGGGTCTACAGGGAATAAATTTCAAGATGTGACATGTTGTAGGTATTCTTTTTTCAATAAAAACAAAACAGAAAAAAAACCAAAAGCTATTCACTTTAATAAAACTCTTTTTGGTTTTCTATTATGAAAATATATTTGAATACTTTGCTGATAAACGCTTTCAAGAAGTGAAAAGTGGAAAGCTTCTGGATTGTGGATTTTGATTGCATTAAGGCAATCAATGCCTTTATTTCTAAGTTAGTGGAGCGCCTTTCAATTGCAATATTTTCATCCAAGAAGACTCAAAACTCACATTTGTCAAATCCCTTTTGTTGTAATTTGCCATTCCGATTTCCCTTGAATTTTTCCCTCTTTTTATTATTACTCTTTTCAGTGCTTTGTCTGACGAGAGTCAACTGATCTTAACGTTCTGACAAAGTAGGCCTAATCCCTGTTATTATAATTATGGCAAGGTAGCCTTGAGGAAAATCCCGGCATTCTGTTTGGTTCTTAGTTAGCTGCGATTTTGCCATGCAGACCGTTTCCAAGGTAACGGTCATAAGCCATGTTCTATGACCTCAAAAGCCGGCAAGTTAGAAATAAAGAAGTCTGACCGAGAGCCATGTGATGAAATACTTACTAAAATCGCTTTCTCGGACTGTAGTGAGGAAAATTGTCCCTCGGTCGATTTTGTACAGACCTGGCTGCACTTGATGCGTGCTGCCACGACCTCAGGCCAACATTCCTCAGTACAGCCCTCGCACTCGGTTAGCATGAAGTTAAGATCAAATCGTATGGACTGTCCGACCTTTTTTTGTTTCAAATTTATGACCATGTATTATTATAACTAAGAAAAAAAACGTAAAAGCAAAATTAGCCGATGAAATTGAGGTAGGAAACAATTTCCCACTTTTTTGCCATGATCATCATTAGTCTATACCACACAGACGAATAGTACTCTTTGCACGCACTGATCGGCTAGTTTGGAAGTGATTAGCAAGTACTTTAATTTTTACCTCTGAGCAGGCGATGAGACAAATTCGCGTGTCGAGAGTTATTTCCGACCATTTTGAGTTATCAAAAAAATAAATAAATAACATATATGTTAGCGTATAGGGAGTGATATGTTGCTCGCATCAATCAGATCGTTTAGGGTATGTATCTCGCACCAATCAGAGCTTTGTTTTTGTTCTTTGGTTTGAGAGGTGTTCAAATTTTAATGTCTATTCATCATTTTTAAACAATAAACTGTATTCCCAAAGAAACTAATGTACATCCTGTGATTACCACTAAGAAACACATCTACACGAGTATCATCTTATTTGCACAGTCGATGAAAATGAACATCTTAAACGTTCATTTGCTTTCCCTTCTTCAAGAAAATCAGTTTTTTATAAAGGCCTGCACGCAATGACCAAAAAGTACTAACGTTTAATATAATTTCTGTTCAGTATCAAGATGAACACCCGCTAACGATTTTCTCTTGAAGTAATTGTCATAGTAAAAGTCAACCTTCCCGTTAATCATAGCTGATAGGTAATTCAATTCTACACTTGCAGTTTTTAAAGTTCCTTATAATGCTGGTAAATTTCAGTATGCTAATAAACTATGCTAGTTGATTATACAATTACATAGGTTATTCTTGTGGGCGGACTACATGCTTTCTAGCCTTTTTTTAAAATTATTTGGAGCATTAGGCAATTACATTGTGTAAATGCATAAAGAGATAACGATGACAATTGCAACATATCAATTTCAATGCCCTATAATTATACTACTACAAATAAAGAATTCACTTGGTATTTAAAAAACATACGAAAGAAATTGTGAGCAATACCACTGAAAAAGACCAAAAAGCCTAAGAGTCATGAAATACAATTGGAAGCTAAGGTTTAGTAGCCATTAAGGAACCGAAAAAGAGGGATCCACCAAATTTAACTAGAGGGTAGTTGTTATGACTCATAGCCTGATTTTGCACCAGGGCTGATCCCCAAGCTACAGTAAACTTTTAAATATATGACAAAACGATTCTGAGAGGTTATCAGTACATCTTCTGCTTCTCACTTTTCTCAGTAGCTCTTGTAAACAAGTACTCCTCTCCATTAAGTAAATAAACTCTAAAGTGAGGCTTCATTATGAACTAGATTTTACATAGCTATTATGGTGCTCATTTGTAGAGGGTCCCCAATAGGTTTTTCGAGATCCGGGATTGGGCTTTTTTAAGGGCCGGGATCCGGGAATTTAAAGTAAGAGGGGAGCGAGAGGCAGGATTGCTGTTATGAACAGGACACAGGAATAGGCGATTTTGAGGAGCGGGATTCGGAAAATAATCACTTAAACGAACCGCGAACCGGGGTTTCCGTTATCTAGAATTTACGAAGAAATTGACCTTCTCAGTCCATGAAAAGCACCTGGCGTAGAGGCTCTCTAGCATTTAAGAGGCGGTCGGGCTGTTCAGCGACACTCTTCAGTTATTGCGCAGAAAAGACAATTCTATCAGAAGTGAAGTTGTCAATTTACCAAAAATCTTCAATGGCCTGCAAGGTAACGTGGCATCTATGACTACTGCGTCAATTGAAATGCTTAACGGCCTTGAAAACCCCCAGCAAGTCTCAGAATTATACCAATATGACCCTCTTAACCTGTTGAGTTGCATGACACTAGACGTGAAGAATATTCACTTGGTTGTGCATCACAAAGATTAACCTTTTCACGGTGTTAAATTACCCAAGAAACTTTGGAAATGCAGCCAAAGAAGGTTTACAGAAGTGTACTATTTTACACTCCAAATTCTTGGTATCCTGTACCCGAACGTGCCATGATCCTGTCGGTTATACCAGCAATTAAACCGTTACTACCTGCACCGACGGCACCACAGAGTATACAGAAGATGAGGGACTGGGTGCAAACAACAATGGCAAGAGCTGGAACTATCGGAGAGAAATGCAGCCTGGTGAACCGGTCAGCCTCGAATGCTCTGACTTCGAGAAGCAGCGAGAAAACAGCGGGAAACAAGACAAAGAGGAGCATGGGATACGATTCCCCGCGTGATGATGGTGACATTCCATCTTTGGAAATAGAAGCTGAATTTCACCTCAAAAGAGGTTCCCGCTTCGGAAGACAAGTATTCAATTCAACAGCAGAACTGTGTTCATTTCATTTTTCTTTGTATTCCCTGTTACGGAACCATGGGATTGCCGTCACCTATTGTGTTTTATGTACTTGTTAACATTGTCATTCATTTTTTTGAAAATTACCTATCCGTGCTGATATGTTTGTTCGTGATCGAATTTTAACGAAAGAAAGTTGTTCCCGTGACTACAGTGTGCGTTATTCGTGCAATACCTTTAAAACCTCTAAAATTAACTATATCATCATTTTAGTGCAAAGATATAACTTACGCCTTACGGTGACCATCGACTAGAAATCATCACCGACCGAAAATGCCCTTGTTAAAGAAATGGACTCAGACGAAATTGTAGGATCGGGATTGGTCACTATAAACCGTCAGGATTAAGGGATTGAGAAAAAAATTTTAGTTCGGGATCACGGGATTGAAGAACCCTATAGGGGACCCTCTTCATAGTCATGTAACATTTACAAATTCATAGTCATACTACATCTACAAATTATGTAACATTTACAAATTCATAGTCATATTACATCTACAAATTATCATATGCTATCCTACACATGAGCCTTACTTATATTAACTCTAGTTAAGAATAGAAAAAAAACAAAACAAAGTCACTTACCATACACATGAACAGCAATCTTTTCACTATTTCCTGTTCCATATGTGTTGCTGGCCATACATTTGTATATGAACACTCCCCTTGTTGACATATTCCTGCTCCACATCCCTGAGTTGTTGGTGTCCAAGATGGCAGTGTCGTTCTCAAATAGCTGGTATGATGTCACCAATGGATTAGCATCAGCTGAGCAGTTAAAGCTAATGACATCATCCTGACATGCTGTGTGGTTGGCAGCAGATATTTTGAACTGCTTAATCTCTGGTTTGACTTGGAGAACAATATAACAAAGTCATTTTGTCACTCATGAGCAAATAATTAATTTACTCATTTCCTGTTCCTTAAGAGCAACAGCACAAAAATAATAATGCATAAATTATTTGAAAAAATTAGCTCCGAGAAGGACTCTAATTTCAATAATTTTAAGAGCATAATGAGAATAAATTCTTACAAAATTTAACTCTTGTAAATTTCTCTCTATCTTGCGATGAGGTTAGTTCTGATATAACTCAATCACCAAGTAAAGTGTTCATGTTTTCTAGTTTCAAAGACTTTATTAGGCAATATTGTCAACTGATTATGCATCACTAATGATGCATGATGCTTTATATCTGTTCTGCCTCTTATAGGGTTTCTTATAAAAAAAAATGTAGTGATAATAACAATGTAGTTCAGTTTCTAGCCCAAAAAGTTTCATGGTCCTTTCCTTAAAACTATTGTGGAAGGTAAATACATATTCCTCTGAGGCACAACATCCATTGAGTTAGTCATACACCTGCTCATGTAAAAACCGATGGCTCTTTCAGACTTGAAGAAGAATTTCTGTTGGGTAATTTTCAAACTCCACGCTTGGTTTTGGTAGAATAGACTGATGTGGTTGGGATAGAGGTTTTACATTGGTTTTCCTATGCATAATTAGATAGGATCTGAGCAGTCTTTTTCCGGTCATTTACTTCATATTACTGTTTATTACTGTAAGTTTTACATGTCATGATGTAAAAAGTCACATTTAATTTGTGTTGCTCAGATTGTCTGGTTTTCCTTCCCTAAAAAGGGACACTTAGACTAGTTTGTTATTGAGCACTGTAAGCAACACAAATAGGATAGCATTAGTTTTCACCTACGGTACTTCCATCATCCCAAACATTATTTTCAGAATCAGTTTTAAAACTATATTCTGGTAATAGACCTGTATACCATGTCATGATTAAATGAGGTAAGTTTCTAAAGAAACTGCGGTGCTACATCGGTGGGAGAGTTATTTAGAATTATCAACTGAGTTGATAACGTAAATTGACCACCGTAAAGAGTTACAAAGTTGACGTTTCGGGTGTTAGCCCTTCGCCAGAGTGATTGACGAAGGGCTAACGCTCGAAACGCCAGACAATTCTTTTCGAGTGTCTTTGTGGATGTCTAGCTGTGTGGCAAGAAAGTCTTTGAAGACTCATTTTCGAAAAAGGAAAAGGTTGTTAAATGTCATGAATGTTAAAAAAAACTTAACAAGACTTTCCTATGTTTTGTTAATCCAATTTATAACCACATGAATTAGGGATTTTTTTGGGTGATGCAAGTACTTTAAGTCATTTATTGTTTCCAAGCTTGATACAGCAAGTGAAAAAAATTGTTTCTGACCTATTTTTTTGAAACAAAAAAGACATACTTCCTTTTAGGGATCCCTAAATACGCTGGGGAGCTGATTCCTTTTAAGATGGTACAACCCTCAAAAAATCAACATTTTTTCATATGTTGTTTTACAAAAAGTTATCTATGTCACCTGAAATGACACATGGATACAACTATATTTTTGCAGTTTTTGACTTGATATTTTATTATTGCTGCTGAGAATTAGCAAATGATGCCTCCCAGTAGGCACCCGAACAAGAACAGTCATATCTCTTAAACATTAGATTAAAAATTCACAAAATTTTTAGACAATGATCTTCACATGCACCTGCATGCAATGAACTACCAAAACACCTCTCAGTCATATAG
>NW_026709407.1:102500-142500 GCF_030620025.1 Pocillopora verrucosa
TTGCAAATTTCTCACTTAAAGTAAAGCCCAGTGCATCCATCAGGAATTAAAAACCGACATGCACTGTTTACTTTTATTATTCTTAATAATGTGGTTTTAGTCTGCAAATTTAATCACATCGGTTAATAAGAATCATACAAACTGAGGAAAATTGACCGCAAATAATTGTGAACCGTACGCATGAGTAAGTAGGTTGCGTTGTCAGGTGATTTGATCTTCTACAAAAACATTATTGATTATCAACCGAGCAACTTTGTACATATTTTCATCTGTGATGAAAAGCACTTACACATAGATCTATTCTTTTTCAACCTGATGTGTACTTAAGTACCCTTCATCTAATAAAGAATTTCTTCTCTTTCCGAGCAGATATGTCACGTGACAAAAATAGATAACAGAAAATGTTACTGAAGACCACCTGATTTAACTGGAATAATAACTCCAAACAGCTTTTGAACGTCCTGAGACATATGCGAGGTAATTACATCTCTGCCTTGGATACGCTTCCTGACACCATCTTTTGATCAGGATACTGACGTGTTACCTTTGCACTTCTCCAAAACTTCCCCAGAGTGTAGCGATGCCTATAGCAAATCCACATTTTTTTGTTTATCCTCCTGAGTGAGGTGAAATAGGCCAATCCTTGCCAAGATTAGCTCATTTTCACTTAAAAACCTCTTTAGACAGGTGGCAACTTATCAAATGATGTTTTACTTCGTCATTGCATTCAGACAGTCGTACCAAACCACTTAAGCCACACGATGAACCAAAGTTTTTTCCATCTTTGCTATTCAAAAAGCAGTCCTGAGACATAATGAACGTCTCGCTTGTGAACGACTTCTTCCTGTACTTGTAATTGTTTCCAACGCGATACAACTTCGGGAGATCTAAAGGAACTCATTATAACTTTGTATATTCATACGATTTCAATTTCCGCGTCAAAGGAGAAGCCTACTGTAATTCGTGAGTGGTCAGTGGTTACGCTCGTGAGGAAAAGAATGGGTTTGTGACTTTCTCACTCAATTGAAAGACTCGCGTCACTCTTATGAAATGGTTGAACGGAATACAGACTTCGAGTAGTCTCTTATTTTTCTTAAAGATAGTGAGGTCACGCGTATCCTGTGAGCATGGTGAATCCGCGAGACGCGAGACTCGTATCTCGCGTCTTCGCCGCTCCACGCTCTCAGAGTTGGGCAAAGACAAGACACGCTATTTCCGGTGCGATACAAGAGGTTCAATGGTTATCTCGATTATCTAAACACATTTACTTACGTGGTAAAGATTTGTTTTTAAATCTATGAACTGATGCTAGTCCTATTTGGAACGAAATGTATTTGAAATAAAAAAGAATACTAAGTAAAACCAAAGTTGTCTGCAACACGAAGTATGCCTTCGCATTAAAACTGAGAATCCTCATGTTTATCGAATGTTCCCAAAAACCTTCTGATAATCTGCCCGCATCCACCCCTCACCCCGCCCCTCGCCACTGAACCGTACTGTTTTCACTCAGCAGCTGGTCAGCGGTCACGTTTACCAGGTAAACAAACCGATCGATTCTTGATCACCGTTCTTGTCGATCGGAAAATCAAAATACCAGCGTGATATTGCTGCGAAGATGAAGCAGTTATGTTACTTGATTCGTACTTCACATTCGAGTCGAAGCTTGGGTGGCACAGGTTATTTCTTGCGGTGGAATCGACGAGGGGAATTCAGAAAGTTGTAGTGTTTGTATTGTTGGAATAAATGGTCGCATGGGGATGGTAAGTTTAACAAACAATTTCAAATTTTGCCGCTTGAATTGAAAGTAAAGTTCATTTGAATTGCTTTCTTATATATTTCTGACGGTTTTAGATTTACCTGCTTGATTTATATCGGTTACACTTCATGTTGACAAGTCCCTCAAAATGGCGGCCAAACTTGGAGATTGCCGAAAATTAGGTAAGTTCACGGAATTATAAAGTTCTCGTAAAGGTCGGGCCGCAAAGTTTTTTTCTGTAGTTATCTTTTCTATGGCACCTACTTCCTAGCTATGTTAGTTGGATCAGTTAAGAACGCCTCACTTTTTCAAAAATTTACCTTGAATTTGATCGGTTTTGGCGTGTTTGATTTAGGCGAACCGATAAGGTGTCATTCAAGTCTTCCTGTTTCCTTGATTGACACGTGATGTTTACGAAAGTCGCCTCGATAGATAAGATAGAGTTAATATACATGGCTGTGGTATTTGTTTTTTGCTGAGTTCCGTAGTTTTTTGTAAATTGTCCTCCAAAGTTGTATGAAATTAAAGTCTTGAAAAGTGTCACGACAAGCCTTCGCTCGAGTGAAATTTAATTTCCGTAAAACTCTGAAAAATAAAGAGATCCGATCAAACTGATTGTGGTTTTAGTATAGGTACATGAATGTCTTACAACACACGAGAAACGAGCGAAATCCGTGTCTCAAGCAAAATCGACCGGACCGCTCTTACAGAGACACTCTCTTAATTATGCTAATTGAACCAATATTAAAATAAGAAACAGCATCATAAAGTCCTAATTCCAATGTCTCTCTTCCAACATAAATTTCTTTTGGAATCCTTTGCCATGTAAGCATCTTGTCATGTAAGCACTTCTGCAGCAAGTTGTTCTCACTAAGTCGAATATATTCAGGCTTTAGCTTGGCAATAACAGGTAAAGAAAGGCCAGGTCCATGCTTAAAGAGATTTGTATGGTTGGCTTTGTCCTTTTGATACTTGCACCAACTTGCATTACCTGTTGGGCAGTGGTCATGAAGTGGGCATGCCTCACTTGAGGCACAATGCATGAGGCTAGCATGGATAGCTTTCTTCATTCCAGCCAAATTTCCAACATTGGACCTTATGGCAATGCCATAATAGTTCTGCAGTTTATCAATTAGATTGTCTGTGAGTTTCCCTTTGCCTCCAAGGCCTGGATTGTCACGCTTTAATTTGCGAAGTGCAGTTCCAACCCTCTTCTGCACGTGACCGATGCATTCTTTCTTTTCCACTAAAATTCCAGCATCTTGATAAATATTCTTTATCCTGGAAAAACTCTTGCTGTCCCCATCCCCATAAAATTCAGTGTACCTGAGATTGTGCAGCTCAACAGACCTTTGATATAGTTGATTGAAGCTTTCGATACGAAGCCGAAGATTCCTTCGCTTCGCTTTGATCATGTGAAATGCCATCTGTGGATTCACGTATCCCACTCGAAGTGCTTTCGACAGCAATCGACTCTTCTTCGTTAATTCTTGAACTATTTGTAAAGCGATTTCCATAAAATTTACGCTTCTTACGTCTCTGAGACAAAAATTTCGCCATTTTGATGATTGAAGCTCTCTCACTTGCGAAAATTCCTAACTGAATGATTGATAATAACGGCCGTTCACCGAAACATATCAAAACGAGGCTGAAAGTCATTGTTGGGCCCCAGTCTCCCAATAGATTACTCAAGATGCAATCAGTTTGCTTTGGCCTGGGTGGAAATCGCACTTTTAGGCCCTAAAAGGACGCATTTAAAAATACGTTTCCATGGCAACGGAACAACAGTGCCTTAGAAATTGCATTTTATTACTATCTTATTACCAATTAATCGCAAACAGACATTTGGGACGATTAAACAAAAGCCTTTAGAGGTGAAATCAAATGAGAAAAAAATGGACTCATTTTCAACAAAAATTGCGTTTTGTTTTTGTAGTTTACTTTAACTTGCTGACAGTGTAGCACAGCTACCCTGTCAGCAAGTTAAGTTGAAAATTAACTTACATTAAAATACCCATTACCTAATGGTCACAATTTGTCATTGAGGATAAATTTGTTAACTTCTTGACTTAGACTACCAGGTAAACTTGTCCATAATTACATTCCAGCCTAAATACTTTAGATAAGAGGAAGGATAATTCTTCTTTTGAGGTACACCATCAACCAACCAATTTAGTACTCCTTGAAGCACCCTTTTGTGGAGTGGTAAAAATTAATGGTTTATTCAAGAAAATCAAACATAGGAGAAAATTTGATGACAGATATTGGTTATCCAGCCCTTTAACAATTTTTCATTCTGTTGCAATGTCTTGATCTATTATACTGTAATGTAACTACATTCATTGGCTGACCTTTATCATAGCCACCACAGAAAAATTAAAATTTACCAAGCTTGCAAAACATAGTACTTACAGAACACATTGATAGATTCAGTCTTAGAATCCTTTCCACATCTATTACTTGCTTCACATGTGTAACTTCCAGCATCATTTCTGCTAATGCTAGTGAAATTTAATATTTTCCCGACACGGTGCTCATCATTGCTGACTTTGATCCAAGAAACACGTAGCACAGGATCCCCAGATACCTCACAACTCAGGTAATATGGATGACCTTCAATTGCAACATTTGAAGACTTAACTACATCGTCTACAGATGAAGAATCTGGAATTAAATTGATAATGATTTTAATATGCACATTTTGTGATTCTGTGTAACTTTTTTGATCTACGTTAAACTAAGACTTTAAACCTCCTTTTTGATAAATTAAAATGTAAATAAAAGTATTATCTACAACATTCATTTTAGAACCTACACAGTTAGAAACATAGAAACAAGTTCAATCATTTCACCCTCATGATTTATATTATATCAAATATCATGTCAGTTTTTTTTACTTTTATGTTTATATATCTTTTTATTCAATGAGTAATTATCGTTGGATTATTAATTACTACTTATTGTTGTCAATGTTTAAGTTCTAAGCATTTTGGTAGGTATCATATGCTTTAAGTGTTTTAGCATGTACAGTCATGTATTGCAAGTGAGGAGATAAGTAAGTTGTAGTTAGTCATAGTATTAGTAGCAGTAAGTATCTCTTTGCCATTAGTTGGAGTATTGTGGTTAACAGCATTGTAAGTATAGGCAAAAACATGACTTGTAGTGGTATGTATTATGATTTAATGGCTACTAGCTACTATACAAAAGTAAGGAATAGAAATAAGTGATAAAATAAAAACAACACAGATGGAAGATCTGTAAAGGAGTCACTAACCCATATAGAAACAGACCACAAAAAAAGGTAATTAAGTAAGATTGAAACAGTGAACTACCCGGCCTTCATTCCCACACTGAAATAAGACTATAACAATAACAAACTTCTGGCTTTCGACCTAAATGTTCCTTTTTTAGTTTCAAAGCAAGTTTCCGTGGGCAGTTTATTCCATCTATCTACAGTTCTAAAAAATAATATTTTAGCACATTAGTTCTAGCATATTTCTTTCTCATAGTTACGTCATCGCTATTATTTGGCATACCACGAGTAATATTTCAAAATTGTCCAAAATAGCAAAGAGTGCAAAGCGGTCAGTGGTGTTTTGGACAATTTTGAAATATTACGAGCCGAGATTATTGCAAAATACTGCATAAAGGTCATGCTATTCTTTGTTTTATAATAGAAGCCAAAAAATTTTCGGTAACACACATGAGACCTTTATTTCATTACGGTGGAAAAAACAAACACAGGCATCTGCATTCTTAACAATCTTTCTGCGTTAATGAAAAAAAAATACCGACATTTTTTTGCAAAACCAGTACAAACCATTAAAGGCGAACAACATGAAATAGTTCCATGAAAGTTTGCGGCTTCGTTGAAAAACACGAAAGGTAGCATCAAAAGTGGAGGGTACTGTTTGGCAGGCTGGAGCTACAGTTTGGTTGTTCTGTACAGGCAAACTAGATTCGCTTTTGCAAATTTCGGCAAAGAATCGAGAGTGACATTCTTCTAGTTCTTTAGCTTTATGTTTGACAATGTCATCGTTAAGATCCTTGCTTTCTGCTCACAACTTCCAAACATTCATGCACGTGTTTGTAGCTTTGGCTGTATTTTTTTACTGCTTTTTCGGCGAACTTTTCTATTTTCACCCGAAATTTCCGGGAATCATGCCGCCAATTAAATCAAAAGCAAATTTACGTAATTGTGTTCAGTGTTGTCCTGGTAACCTTGTTATGCCATCCATTTTTGCTATTACACCACTATTTCAATGAAATAGTGATACTCTCAACCAATCAAATCTCTGATATTTCTCGGCTTATACTATAAGAGGTGTAATACTAACAATATTCATAACAGTTTGAACGGTGTTAGCATTTGATCCTGTAGTCTGATTGTCCAAGTAAGTGAAGTCCTGAGAAGGACTGTTGTTGTTTGTAGTAGCTGAGGCTGTGTGAAGCCATTGTTGTTGACACTTGTGGACTGCATGACTTTGATATTGACTGGGACTCTGCACAATTCCTAACTTATACAGCAGCAACTATTTTCAATGGTTGAATCTGGAAAGCTTAGTCATTAAATTAGAACATACTCCCCTCAAAAGGTATCAACAACTATCAGTACCATACAAACAACTTATTCATTAAATTTACACCACAAACAAAAGGTGACAATCAAAAAGTTGGTAAGCTGTACCTTTTTGAAATTTGATTTACTTTGTCTAAGAATTTAAAATTCTTCTTGCATGTAACTGGTCTACAAGTTTTTTTTTTCTTAGCATTCTCCTCTATGAGAGATCACCTACAACAAACTCAATCAATAAATATTGTAACCTTCTGTTAGAAGTCAGCCAAAATAGACAAGGGTGATGTATGAAGGGACAGCAAGGAATACTGAGAATTCACATCATTTATGAACATGAAGAATAGCTTTCCACAATGAAAAGCTAAAACAGAAAAACGCCTAAAATTTGGTGCGTTACCAATCTTAAACCCTTCAAGTTGCACAGTAAAAGGGCTATGTCATGCTTGGGACATACTGCACCACTTAAGGATCCTTTCCCTATAGACCATACATAAATTACAACATTTGTACATTCAACGCAATTAAATACAGGGATAATAAATTTACATAATCACAAAGACGGCGTTATAACTTACTTCCTACAATCACTTCTGTTGTCTGATAAGCAGGAACCCCAATTCCATTGGACGCTGTACAGCGGTATGTTCCATTGGATCTCCGGCTAGTATTATTGATGACATAAAATCCATCCATAGATGGCAGTTCTCCACTGTCAGTACCATTCTCCCACACTCTTGTCCAAGTAATATTTGTTATTGGTTTACCAGTTGCTTTACAATTCAAAATTACCATAGAACCTACACAAGCATATTGGTCACCAGTCACATTAACAATTTCAGGGGGTTCTGTAGAATAATCAAGTGATTAGCATAGAAAAATTAGAAGAAATTTTGAGCAATTAAAGATTTAAATTCATTCCCTCTATACTTTCAAACTTTGCTGACACAGTATATCAAAACCTGACATAGTACTTCCATATCACAATTTATAGCGATTTATTAATCTAATGCAAGAGAGCAGTTACCCAAAGAAGAAATTTCACTCACATACCTAAAAAAATAAGATGATTTTACTGCTATTATTAATAGCAATACTGTAAGTCAAAATTGCCTAAATGCCCCATCACATGCACCATCGTTAATGAGTATTACATTTATAATCATCATCTATTAAACACTATCAAACTGTTTGAATTGAAATGAAAACTGTGCCTCTATTGTTAAATACTTCTAGTAAAACTAATTACAACCTTTCTGGATCAGAAGTAGTTGCCTTTTAATTTCAATTGAAGAAAACTATTCCAAAAACAAAAAGGCAGGAATTACTTAAACATGGAGATGGAGGAGCCGGTTTAGTTATCTACAGAATCTTGAAAAGCGTGTGGAATAATATTTGAGTGAATTTAAAAAGTTTTGTCTAACAAAACCTTTTTCGAACACCAAAAATGAATCTGGAATAAACTGAAGAGTACAAAATTAACCAATCAGACACCCTATTAGTCCAGAAGCCAGGACTGGAAAATTGAAATTTCGCACAACCCACAAGTTAGAAAAGGTTTGATAGTAGATTTTGATAGAGGAAGACCTGCTGATTAACGCTGAGTAGTTTGTAAAGTCAAATAGTGTATAGGTAAAACCTATGAAAACTTATAAAACGGGGTTTCCTGGCTTTTTTACTATTTTTTTTAAGACCAAACTTCTTAGGTGAACAAGAAGTTTACTTACACTATAAAACTACGAATCATGTAACGTGACTGGTCATGTGACTCTGAATATGCAAAAAAGCTTACAGGAAAGAAATTATTACTTTCATTGACGAACATTTGTCCATCATCTCAAGGGAAGAATGAACATTTTTGTGTTAGACAAGATAAATTTGCTTTAAATTTTAAAAGAGTTTTTAAAGAGTTATCCTCTCAGCATGAAAATGAGGCTGGCTTATAAAACAAAGTTTCCATGGCCTTTTGACTATGTTTTTTAAAACAGAACTCCTTGTGTGAAGTCAGTTTCATGAAGAAAAGTTTGCTTACTGAATAGGACCATGAAAGTATGTCACGTGACTGGTCATATGACTCTGAATACGACACAACGTCACTTGGAAAGTATTATTTATCACAGTTTTACTTTCATTTACAAACATTTGCCCATCCTCTCAAGGGAAAAACGAACATTTTCGTGTCAAACAAGATAAAGTGCTCTAAATCCTTAAGTAAAAAACAAGAATTGCTTTTTTAAACTAAAGTTTAAATCGTTCCTAATGAGTTATTCTCTCAGCATCAATACGAGGCTAAATAGTGGTGAACCCTTTTCGCTTTGTTTTGCCACAGTTACTAAATACATCAATGTCGATGATCTATACTTTTTAGCATGTGTTTTTTAAGTTTGGGTGGATTGACGTGATACTTCACCGACTGTTTCACACATTTTACTCTACTGGCATCTGATACAAAGACAAAATTATCTCACTTGATCTTTCTTCAATCCACAGATTAATAAAAAAGTGTTTTGGTATGATGTCATTTATTCCAAATCATATTATTTTGGAAGCAGAAAGATTCCTCTCTTGTTCAGGCAACGAATGATCAGAGAAACTATTAGTTCAGTTCTACCCTAAATTCAAATTCAGTTGAATGGTACACAATGAACAACTTTTTTCCGCAGTAAAACCTAAGCCCTGGCTTAACAATTACCAAAAACAAAAATTCAAAAGGTATTCAACACATTTCTTGATTCGTGATTTTAAGACTGGATCATTTTTTCTGAATTTAAAGACTGAACGAGCCCAACTGACCCACTTAACAACAAGGGTAAAGCTACAAAAACCTCTCACACATGGGACCTTACCTAAAACTGTTACATTAAATTCCTGATAAGCCAGTAATGTCCCATCAACTTGTACACCGTATTCAATCTTGTATGTTCCTTCATCTTCTCTCCTTACATTGTTGATGAGTAATGTGGCTTGGAGATTTCTATCAATCTCAAAATGGGGGGCCATGGATTCCTTATAAGCAGTACGGCCAAACCTTTTGGAAAAGATTTTCCCACCGACTGAGTCATAATCTAAACTCGATTGATCAAACCTGCGCCAGTAAACAAAATTATAAAGATCATGCTTGGCTTGTTCATCAGCAGTTAGAGTGAACTCCCATGTAAGTGACTCATCCTTTCCTTTTGTTACCAGTGTTGGATTGTCAGTTTGCACTGTCCAGTTAAATGATTCTGCAATTCAATAAAAGATTTAAGAGCTAATGTCAGCATGCATCAAACAAACAGCGGCAAGTCACCCAAATTTTTCTTTACTCCTACTTTCATATTTTGTAGCCCAATACAATTGTGGTGTAGTATTTTTGTAAAAATTTATTTTAGTTTTCGAGAAATAATTTTTTTCGTTCGACCGCTCAAATATGCAAATTTTCACCGTGAATATTACCCGAGTTGTGTGACCTCATGTAACGAATGTACTAGACCTACGGTATTTCTGTTAATATAATCCTTTGTTTTATCATCTAAACTTAATCCCCTGTCGTTATTGAAGCTGGCAAAGAAATATTTCTTTTTTGGTGAATATTTTTGTCCGACATACTTTTCCTATGTCGAAAAGTAGCATCAAAACAAAGACAGTTTTAACAATGACCGATATGACACAATCTACTGAGCTTCAAGCTTTTATAAGACAAAAGGATGGTCATAAAGTTACTGTAAAAGTTTCCTTGTGTATTTGTGTTGTTCTATCTTGAGACGAACTCAAAGTCTGGCAAAATTTACTTGATAGCGACTATGAAATGTACATGGTGCGCCTACTTGTCGCCACCGTTAACTGACATAAATCACTACAATTTGCAAAAAAATCCAACATAACACTCTTACCTTGTTTATTTATGATTTTATTAGCTGTTTCGATGATCACGTTAATTGTGCTCTACCACATTCCACAGTGACAAGCGTGACACAGAAATTCAAAGATGAATCAACCTCCGAAATACCAAGAGATGGGTTTTTTTTCCTCTTTGCATGACATATAGAAAAACCTTTCAGGAATTACCGCATTCACAAAAATAAATTGTCCAGATCCATCAATGATTCCTTTTTCGGCTGAAGTCAAAGTATGGTTACAGTAGTCAATTTGATTGACAAGCTACATACTGTGACCGTCAAGGATCACAGGGTAAGCCAATAGCTCTAGGAGCCAACTCGAACGCACGAACACACCAGCCAAGCGTACAAATTCAAGATCGACAACGTACTGAATCACCGATAACGTTTATTGAAATAGTAGCAATATGTGATAATCAAGCGTGGTTCGAATTTGGTGAAGCTCCTAAATGATAGGATGGAGGATTGTTGGAGTGGCAACAATTAGCCCGTAATCGCCCGATAGTGAGATCGTCTCACGGAATTTCCACTTACAGCTTGTTTCAAACTTTTTGAAAGTTCGAGTTGTTTGTCCAGAAATCCCGAGCACTTCCAAAATTATATAGGCATGGTTAACTGAGCTGATTCGTTTGAACAACTCTTTAACAGAATTGAGAACGTGACGCTCCTAAAGTTACGTCACTGACGCATGACTCGTAGCAAGTATTGTCAGTAACAATAGTCTTTATTAATTGATATGATAAAATCTGCATATCTTATCTTACAAAACTTTCAATTTAGAACAATGTCCTTTAGAAAGAATAGTGAAAGAGAATATGTGAATATATGATATGTTAGTTCGTTTCTTTATAGAAGACAGAATCACCCGTAAGAAAAGATGTAAGGCAAACGTATATCAGTGTAGACGAGCGGTCGCTTGACAGTTTTGGTATGCACAAAGGATTCCGTTATTTACTGCTTTAAAACCCTGTCAATCATTTACAGACTTGATTTCATAAATGACATAGATCTGTGGATGATATCTTTGCAGAGAGGAGAAATTTGAGCATTTGTTTTACTGGGGAATGTTGGTTAAACGTAATCGAGGGCCATTTAATCTGCACTTGTGTTTCAATTCAAATACCATTCTCTCAACAATCCGCCTAGACAGTGGTTAAGAAACTTGATAAACTGTGACTTACCTGAGAGGCGAATCATACAAATAAATCCAAGAAATCGTAAAACGACAACAAACTTCATCGAAAGCGACCCAGTACAGCACTTGAACATAAACTTCATCAGCTTTAGTGTATGTATTCTACATATCACCTTTAGAAGCTTATTTCCTCGTCCGTGACAAAATAAAGATCACGTGACGATTGTTTCCCATAACCTCCCTTGCATCTAGTTAAAACTAGACCCTGTGAGCAGGGTAACTGGGACACCTGGATGGTACTGGATCCTTGGAATCAAGTGTAGTGATACTACGGGTATCGGGCTAGTATACTGAAATAGCGCGCTCAAGTCTGGCCAAGGCATGCAAGAGTTACTTTTTTGTAGGGTGGGTGGATTACTTGAAACATTGTGAGTGATGTCTACATTCTTACAAAAGAAGAGAAAAATATTAATGTGGGAAAGAACGAAAATGTCGAATTACCTCACTCACAGGTATTTTGTGGTAGATTATGTGTGTTTTGCGAATAAATTATAACCAAAAATAAACTGTATTGGTGCCACGGATACCTGTTACTACAAAATGCAGACAGCAGACTGCAGACCGGATACAAAATATAGACTGCAGACTGCAGACTGCAGACTGCAGAGTGGGTACAAAATGCAGACTGAGAATCTGAAGAGTTTTTATGTCTGGTATATAATAACATGTCATCTTACAGCTTACCGAGCGTCACGCAATCGCTTTTCTGCGATCCGCCTTCACGATTATTTGCACTATTGTGGAATATTCCTGGCCCATTTCTTGATGAAAATCGATCGCAATATTATTTCAAGCCTTCAATATAGTCTTCTTACTTTGTGCGCGAGTTGGTGGGTGTGAGTCTACAGATTTTACCAACGTAATTAAAGTAGATGACGTGAATAACAGTGGTGGTAAAGCAAGCTTAAAACGGCAGAAATCGCCAGAAAATACAACGGATCCACAGGGTATGAGTAAGTTTTATTGGGACGCCAGAGCTGTACTGTTATCGTAGCTACGTTCCTTGCCATCAAGTGAATGCAACATGTCGTCTTTCTTCACAAGCAGTTTGCACCATTATAGTTATGTTCTTCAGTCTTACGGTAGTAGTGTTGTTCAATAGATTGCATAGAGTATATGCAGTTTGGTTTCAGATTTCATAGTTTGCTTTTTACAACAAGTGAACGTTTTTCAACTAAGACATTGGCATACTTAGCATACAAGGCATTCAAGGCTTTCATGGCTTTCAAGCGTTCGCGACTCAATCCGTTCCAAAATTACCACTCAATAACATCTTTCAGTGTGGATTAGCCACGATTAATACGACTTGTATATGCGTCTGTAAGTATTTTGCGCGTTTGCGCCATAATGCTCCAGGAGATCGCAATCCAAATACGCTGAAATACAAAATAATTGACCAAAGAGTTTTATAAGCAAAATCTCGTGATTCGTCATGTGACCCGGCCCTGTCTGTGCATGACAACGTCAATCATCATCAAGATAACACACGTGATCAGCATGTGAACACCTCATTGGATCACAGTGAGTTGTCATGGTGTTGAGGGATAACACGCGTGATCAGCATGTGAACACTTCATTGGATCACAGTAAGTTGTCATGGTGTTGAGGGCCCAATGACCTCTGGGTACTATTGCGCAATTTTTCCATTTTGTGGCGGAGGAAAAAAAAAAAAAAAAAGACGACAAAAAAGCAAAGGCATTTTATGACTGGGCTACCACAGGTATCCCAGTAATTAATGTTATATAGTACATTGGACAAAACTGTTCTAGATCGACGTTTTATCACAAACTAGACCCTGTGAGCAGGGTAACTGGGATACCTGGATGGTACTGGATCCGTGGAATCAAGTGTAGTGATACTACGCGTGTCGGACTAGTATACTGAAATAGTGAGCTCAAGTCTGGCCAAGGGCATACACCTGTCTCAAAACATAGGCATGCTATGCATGCAAGAGTTATTTTTTCTAGGGTGGGTGGATTACTTGAAACATTGTAAGTGGTCTACATTCTTACAAAAGGAAAGAAGATTATTAACGCGGGAAAGAATGAAAATGTCGAATTACCTCACACACAGGTATTTTGTGGTAGATTATGTGTGTTGTGCGAATAAATGTAACCAAAAATAAACTGTATTTGTGCCACGGATACCTGTTAGTACAAAATGTAGACAGCAGACTGCAGACCGTCTGCAAAATATAGACTGCAGCGTGGGTAAAAAATGCAGAATGAAAATCTGAAGAGTTTTTACGTCTGGTATATAATAACATGTCATCTTACAGCTTACCGAGCGTCACGCAATCGCTTTTCCGCGATCAGTCTTCACGATTATTTGCACTATTGTGGAAAATCCCTGGCCCATTTCTTGATGAAAATCGATCGTAATATAATTTCAAGCCTTCAGCATAGTCTTCTTACTTTGCGCGCGAGTTGGTTGGTGTGATGTCTGTACAGATTTTACCAATGTAATAAAAGTAGATGACGTGAATAATAGTGATGGTAAAGCAAGCTTAAAACGGCAACAATCGCCAGAAACTACAACGGATACACAGGGTATGAGTAAGTTTTATTGATTTTTCGAGAAAAATCTTCATATTTCGAAATATTTATCGTTGTAAATCGACCATATTTCGTTCCCTATACTATTCCTTATAACGTGTTCAAATTTTCAACGGTTCCTAGAATAACTTACTCTGAGTCACACAACGCGTGACGCGTTCGTGAATTAATCGTTGGCTCTTTCTCGAAACGTGACCTTGGGTCACCTGTGACAAGACAATTGCGTAAACAATACTTGACATAATAACATTATACACGAAAAACACGGGATTTGGATCATGTATTCATTAAAAAAGAATATCCATACAACTATAATGAATACAAACATAAGATTCACCTTTCTAATGGTGAAATAATTACCATTCGCACTTTTATCATAGCTACGTTCCCTGGCATCAAGTGAATCCAACATGTCGTCTTTCTTCACTAGCAGTTTGCATCCATTTGAATTTTGTTCTTCAGTCTCATGGTAGTAGTGTTGTTCAATAGATTGCATAGAGTATATGCAGTTTGGTTTCAGATTTCAGATTTTGCTTTTTACGACGAGTTTACGTTTTCAACTAAGACATTGGCATACTTGGCATACAAGACATACAAGGCATTCAATGCTTTCATGGCTTTCAAGCGTTCGCGATTCTGTCCGATCCAAAATGACCGCTCAATAACATCTTTTTGTGTGGATTGGCCGCGAACAATACGACTTGAGTATGCGTCTATAAGTATTTTGAGCGTTTGCCCCATAATGCTCCAGATGATCGTAATCCAATTACATTGAAATACAAAACGACTGACAAAATAGTTTTATGGGCGAAAATCTCGTGTTCGTCATGTGACCCGGCCCTGTCCGTGCATGACAACGTCAATCATCATCAAGATAGCACGTGTGATCAGCATGTGAACACCTCATTGGATCACAGTTAGTTGTCATGGTGTTGAGGGCCCAATGACCACTGGGTACTATTGCGCAATTTTTCCATTTTGTGGCGGAGGAAAAAAAAAAAAAAAGACGACAAAAAAACAAAGGCATTTTATGACTGGGCTACCACAGGTATCCCAGTAATAATTAAGGGCCTGTTTACACGTAGGTGGGGACCCCAGGTAGGTGAGGTAACCCGCCTAACCGTGGTCGAAAAAAAAAACGTGTTTACGTGCAATCTTACAACCTCGGGGTGCTGGGGTGAGGTTTCGTGAGGTTGTTGTTGCACTTGCAATTAGAGGGTTTGAGCTCTGGCATCCCAAGCTCACATCTCGAGAAAGACGAAAGATTAATTCCCCGACATGTATGCATTTATTCATGAAAGCGTCACGCGTTGTGTTCCGCGGTATTAGGTTACACGAGGAATCGTAGACATAATGCGTTACAAGGAATAGTTTGGGAAACGAAATATAGCCGATTTACAACGCTAAATATTCCGAAATGTGAACTTTTTACACTCCTTGTGTGTCCGTTGCTGTTTCTGGTGATTTCTGCCATGAGACGGCTGGGGAATGCACAAAGTTTTAAAACATACGTGTTAAGCTTTTGAGCTTTATGCCATGAATGCGACCCCGGGTTGGCGGGTTACCCCACCTTGAGACGTTTACACGGCAAATTGTCACCCCGGCTGACAGGGTTTCCCTACCTGGCAGACCGGGCAACCCGCCTTGGCGGGTTACCCCACCTATCATGTAAACGTGATCAAGATAAAATAAGAGATTATACGAAAAGGCGGGTTACCTCACCTACCTGGCGTCCCCTACCTCCAAATAAGGAAAGCGACACGAATAATTTTGTTACTGTCTTAAACTTTACAAATTCCACACATGGAAAATTATTTTCATAAAGATCACCGAACGAAAATTGCGTTACAGCGTAACCAAATTTGGTAACTAAATCACGAAATTACAAAATCACGTGATACTTGAGAGCTCATCAGTGCGTGTTAGATGATTTAATTTGTCATGAATTCGACAAGAAAGCACGAGAAGGACTTTACAACTTATTTTGCCAATGAAATAAGATACTATCTTCCGACACTCCTCTTCTTAAAAACTCTTCTTGCCTCTAGATCGGTCTTTCACTTGTTTTGAAGATGGTGGCTTCGTACCAGCCACGAAACGCTGCGGTGTTAAAGAGTGTCTCTGTAAAAGCGGTCCGGTCGATTTTGCTTGAGACACAGATTTCGCTCATTTCTTGTGTGTTGTAAGACATTCATGTACTTATACTAAAACCACAATCCGTTTGATCGGATCTCTTTATTTTTCAGAGTTTTACGGAAATTAAATTTCACTCGAGCGAAGGCTTGTCGTGACACTTTTCAAGACTTTAATTTAAGACAACTTTGAAGGACAATTTACAAAAAACTACGGAGCTTAGCAAAAAATAAATACCACAGCCATGTATATTAACTCTATCTTATCCATCGAGGCGACTTTCGTGAACATCACGTTTCAATCAAGGAAACAGGAAGACTTGAATGACACCTTATCCGTTCGCTTAAGTCACACATGCCAAAACCGATCAAATTCAATGTAAATTTTTTAAAAAGTGAGGCGTTCTTAACTGATCCAACTAACATAGCTAGGAAGTAGGTGCCATAGAAAAGGTAACTACAGAAAAAAACTTTGCGGCCCGACCTTTACGAAAACTTTATAACTCCGTGTAATTTTCGGCAATCTCCAAGTTTAGCCGCCATTTTGAGGATTTGTCAACATGAAGCGTAACTGATATAAATCAAGCAGGTAGATCTAAAACCGTCAGATATACATACGAAAGCAATTCAAATGAACTTTACTTTCAATTCAAGCGGCAAAATTTGAAATTTTTCGTTAAACTTACCATTCCTACATCCCCATGCGACCAATTCTTCCAACAATTCAAACACTACAACTAGTGTTCGAATTCCCCTCGTCGATTCCATCGTAAGAAATAACCTGCATAATAAGGGCATTCATGAAAACTAGAGAACAATTGATGTCAACTGAGCGCGAATTTCAAAGACGCTTTCAAAGATGTTTCGGGACGGAAACAAAGTTTGTTTAATTGTATACATAGGCAATTCGCACAGTGATTCCCACAACAATCTGAATAAAAGTCTATATTAGAACCTTTCAAGGCTGCCCAGCCGCTTCTTCAAGCAAGCGCGCTTCTTCACGGAAAGAAAAAAAAGTCATCAATTAATGGTTTGTTGACGATCAAATTCGCGACAAAGCCCATAAGACAATACACAATACTATGAAAGCGTTTAAAAAGCTTTGAATACTTTCAAGGTCTTGATGCACTGAAAGGGGTTTTATTGTGACAATAAACCGCTCTAACAGTAGATATTTCAAATATATATATGTTATTTGCCGGCTGGGAGGTCCGTATGGTGAAAAACTGTGACCGAGGTCTTGAAAATGCTGCCCGAGGCCGTAGGCCGAGGGCAGCATTTTCAAGGCCGAGGGCAGCATTTTCAAGGCCGAGGTCACAGTTTTTCACCATACGGACCGACCCTTAGCCGGTAAATAACATATTTATTGTTTTTAAACTTGACAAAATTCTTTCCGAAAGAACCCGAATGATTTATGGCCGTAAATACGGCAAGATCTTCCATAGACTGAACAATTTTTGAGTGAGTAAATGGTAGTTAAAATACAGGTGATGCAAATTTAAGAGAGATGCCTCAGCGAAACATTTTCATTTCCGTAACGATAAAGGTGATTTAAAAGGCTTCCAAACAAACTTTGAAACATTATTTTTACAAGTATCTGTCACAATCTGACACCTGTCAATTAGAGAGCGCGCAAGAAAAAAAAAGCGTAGGAACATTTGAAAACAAACAGAACTAGTTTGGCAAGGACTGTCACGACAATGTTTTCTTCAAAATCAGTTAATGATCCAACGGAAAGTATTATTCACTCTCATCGACCATTCATTCATGTACGAAGATTTACCTCTGTTCATTAAGTAAACGGCGAGGAAAGTAATTGTGAGCAAATTCATTTTTTTTATTTTGAAGTTGTGAGAGTTTGCTCGTTTGTTTGCTGTGATGGCGTGTTTAACTCTGATCTTTCCTTCACAAAAACTTAATTCGAACGGCACACTCCAACGAGACACAAGGGAATGTAATGCGGCCTTTTCTCAAAAAATTCCTTCAATTTCTGTTGTGCAATTTAAGGTACAAATTTCCAAATTGAACGGAATTGGAAAGACTCACCAGGAGCGTATATTTGTTGTAGAACTTAAATTAAAACTTCGCTCGCTCTTTCACTATGAACAAATTGCTCGAGAAAATTCAGATATTAAATGAATGAAAGTTCCATCGTTCAGTTTAACTGTAACCAAATACCTCACGTTCCAACTTTTTGGGTACTTTTTGTGAACGATTAAAATTAATTGCAGAAGGTTTTTAGGCCGCTTATCAACCAACTTAATTACACTATTGTTTATACAAATTCATTCTGAAACCAATATTTTTCTGTCAACCAAAGTGATTTGATAGAGAGAAAAGAGAGGATTCATAAGTTATTTATCGGCTTGAGGTAGTGACCGACGTGTTTGCTTAAAAATACTGCCCAGCCGAAAACGAGGTATATTTATGAAGAATGACAACGAAAGTTGGGATGTCTCGGCGACTCACGAAAGCGTTACCGTGGCCCGTGGGCAGAGATAGGAAAATACTGACCGGGTAAAGAACCAATCAGATTGCAAGATTCGTTACCGTGCCCTCTAAAAAAACAATAAAATTGGTTATGACGCTTTTTAATTCTTCGCTTGAGACAGACAGCTTTCTCGCAACTTGTTTGGCGCGCATTACAACAGGCCAGCAAAAATAATTAAAAATACTTGTACCTTCGCTTCAGTTTCGATTTCTTTTACGATAGTTGTGTAGCATATTCCATTCGTATTTTAAGATACAAACTGTCATCCTTTCTCTACCTCGAAATTTTGCGTTTATTTGCGGGAAAAAGGAGAGAACTTAACACAGCCGACAGCCCGCTCTCCATGTAACAAATTTACCCTTCCGTCCGCCGGCAAGTTTGCCGTTGCTCTAGACAACTTCTCCCTAAGCCCACCCCGAGAAAGAAAGATTTTGTCACATTCAGGTCATTAACGAAGTTTTTGAATCTCGCGCTCGGAAATCGGATACGCGTCGGTTCTTTCAAACCTTTGTTCTTATAACAAAAGAGCCTCAAAGCTGTCAACAATGACAATGCCCATAAAAGGATTAAAAAATCGTGCCATTGTTAGCAAAATCCCAACCCAAAGTTTGATATGCCACTCAAGCTTCGACTAGAATGTGAAGTACGAATCAAATAACATAACTGCTTCATCTTGGAGGCAATATCACGCTGGTATTTTGATTTTCTGATAGACAAGAACGGTAATCAGGTAGCGATCGCCATGTTTACCTCATAAAACTGATCGCTGACCAGCCGCTGAGTGAAAACAATACGGCTCAGTGCTGAGGTGCGGGGTGTGGGGTGGGTGCGGGCAGATTATCAAAGGATTTTTGGGAACATTCGAAAATATGCATTAAAGTATCATAATAAGAATTAGGACTCTCAGTCTTAATGCAAAGGCATGCTTCGTGTTGCAGACAACTTTTGCTTTGCCTAGTATTCTTTTTTCTTGCAAGTACATTTCGTTCCAAATAGGACTGGCGTCAATTCATAGATTTCTAAACAAATCTTTACCATGTAAATAAATGTTTTTAGGTAATCGAGATAACCATTGAACCTCTTGTATCGCTTTAGAAGTAACGTGTCTTGTCTTTGCCCAACTCTGAGAGCGTGGAGCGGCAAAGACGCGAGACACGAGTCTCGCGTCTCGCGGCTTCTCCATGCTCAGAGGATACGCGTGACATCACTATCTTTAAGAAAAAAAAGGGACTGCTCGGAGTCTGTATTCCGTTCAACCATCTCATAGGAGTGACGCGAGTCTTTTAAATTGAATGAAAAATTCACAAACCCATTCTTTAACTCACGAGCGTAACCACTGACCACTCACGAATTCACTCAGTAAGCTTCTCCTTTGGCGCGGAAATTGAAATCGTATCGAGTAAACAAAGTTATAGCGAGTTCCTTTAGATCTCCCGGAGCTCCCAAAGCGATACAAGGACTGGCCTATTTCACCTCGCTCAGGAGGGTAAACAAAAAAATTTGGATTAGCTATAGGCATCGCCACGCTTTGGGGAAGTTTTGGAGAAGTGCAAAGGTAACATGTCAGTATCCTGATCATCATGTTAGGAAGCGTATCCAAGGCAGAGATGTAATTACCTTGCATATGTCTCAGGACATTCAAAAGCTGTTTGGAGGTAGTTCTCAGTAACATTTTCTGTTATCTATTTTTGTCTCGTGACATATCTGCTCGAAAAGAGAAGAAACTCCTTATTAGATTAAGGGTACTTAAGTACACATCACATTATATGTACAATGTTGCTTGGTTGATAATCAATAATGTTTTTCTAGAAGATCAAATCACCTGAAAACGCAATACACTTATTCATGCATACGGTTCACAATTATTTGCGGTCAGTTTTCCTCAGTTTGTATGATTCTCATTAACCAGTATGATTAAATTTGCAGACTAAACCACCCCTTATTTGATTTAGAATAATAAAGTAAATAGTGCATGTCGGTTTTCAATTCCTGATGGATGCTACTGGGCTTCACTTTAACTGAGAAATTTGCAATCGCTTACCTCAGTTTTGTGGCCCATACCGTAACAAGCACAAGAAAAAAGTTGATGATAGTGAGTCTTGGCTGAGACAAGAAGAATTAGAGAAGAATCTACGGTCCTCAGAAACGCCACTTTTAAACACGAGACAACTAAGGTAAATTGAATTAAGTGGTATTTGTTTTTTTGAAAACTATCGTTCAGATTATAAGATACGCGAATTACTCTCCCCACCGATTTTTTCTTACATTCTGTTAATCAAAAATTTCAGTAATTATTAAGGCTTTCTTGTTGATCGTCTTAATAGTAACAGTTTCCAGGATCCAAGGGGAGCAAAAGAGAGAACAATTTTCTGTGTTGTTTGGTAAGGCAACGTGCTGGCTTTATACTTCTTCCGGCGTGATAACGATAATGATGACAACGATGGGTAAAAAGCACTGTCCGCTATTAATGACGATCATCATAGTTATAAACAAATCTCAATTATAGTCCTGAAAATAATCTAAATCAGCTTCATATCGCCAGAAGTCAAAGTTGCTCACACTCATTCTAAGGTTCGTGCGATTTTACGACGAATTTTCAATTCAGGTGTGTTGGGCGCGCGACTTTTGATAGAAAAAACCTGCACGCGCTATAACTTAAAAGAACGTGTCAGCTGAATGAATCAAATCTCTATCATTTTGCATACATTCTTGGGAACTGCAAAAACGACTTAGAACAAACATTCTAAATATAGTGTTCATTCCGTGCAATGGGGCATTGACAAAAGGTTCTGGTGGAGAAGACACCTTATTTCATACCACTGATGACGAGCAAAAAAGGTCATATGGTACCCCGGTTAAAAATATATATTGATAACTCTATTACTTAATATCAGTTCTAATGTAAAGGAGAAAGTTATGAGATAAAATAAAAATTGTCTGTACCACGAAGCATGCCTCCACTGTTTAGGCTAGGAGTCCTGAAGCTTTTTAAGCATGTATTCGAATATCTTATGGCAATAAGCCCGCCGCCCACCCCCACCCCACCGCGCGCTATACCATTTTCACTCAGCGGGTGGTCGGCGGTCACGTTTATGAGGTAAACATAGCGATCGCTTCCTGATTACCGTTCTTGTCTATCAGAAAATCAAAATACCAGCGTGATATTGCCTCCAAGATGAGGCAGTTATGTTATTTGATTCGTACTTTACATTCGAGTCGAAGCTTGGGTGGCACTGGTCATTTCTTACGGTGGAATCGACTAGGGGAATTCGAACACTAGTTGTGGTGTTTGAATTGTTGGAAGAATTGGTCGCACGGGGATATAGGAATGGTAAGTTCAACGAACAGTTTCAAATTCTGCCGCTTGAATTGAAAGTAAAGTTCATTTGAATTGCTTTCGTATGTATTTCTGACGGTTTTAGATCTACCTGCTTGATTTATATCTGCTGCGCTCCATATTGACAAGTCCCTCAAAATGGCGGCTAAACTTGGAAATTGCCGAAAATTAGGTAAGTTCACGGAGTTATAAAGTTTTCGTAAAGGTCGGGCCGCAAATTTTTTTTCTGTAGTTACCTTTTCTATAGCACCTACTTCCTAGCTATGTTAGTTGGATCAGTTAAGAACGCCTCACTTTTTCAAAAATTTACATTGAATTTGATCGGTTTTGGCATGTGTGACTTAAGCGAACGGATAAGGTGTCATTCAAGTCTTCCTGTTTCCTTGATTGAAACGTGATGTTCACGAAAGTCGCCTCGATGGATAAGATAGAGTTAATATACATGGCTGTGGTATTTATTTTTTGCTAAGCTCCGTAGTTTTTTGTAAATTGTCCTTCAAAGTTGTCATAAATTAAAGTCTTGAAAAGTGTCACGACAAGCCTTCGCTCGAATGAAATTTAATTTCCGTAAAACTCTGAAAAATAAAGAGATCCGATCAAACGGATTGTGGTTTTAGTATAAGTACATGAATGTCTTACAACACACAAGAAATGAGCGAAATCCGTGTCTCAAGCAGAATCGACCGGACCGCTCTTACAGAGACATTCTCTTAAAGCGTAGCCAACAGCTTTAGACACTGCTATTTGTGCATCTCGGAAAGTTTTTTAACCATACCTTGGGCTTGCCTACTTGGAGGTTGCCATTTTCTCACACCTTGCATAACAGCTTGAAATAGTTCTGTTTGGTTTGCCTCGTGGCCTTTCGGTGGTAGCATCACAACTTGAAAATCGCTGATGTATCAAAGGATTATAGTGCTGTTTGGATGGATTATTGCACCTTCTTGCTTAGCTAAGACGATCTCGGATTTAAAAAGAAGCTGTGTGTTGGATTTACTGCAGGTAGTGGAGGACCGCTAAGGTTTGGTGTATGTGCTAGGGGCGAAATGTTGTTGGGAACAAAGTGCTTGACTTCAGCATTGTTGGCGTTGTTTTTTGAGAGCCAAACTTTGTAATAATATCATGGTTCTATCGCTGAACGAAGAGTAAACTTCTTTGGACGATAGGGAACTCTTCCATAAAGCTGGTTACCTTTCTGCATCGGCCTTTCCGTGATAAAAAACCGACAAAAATAGGACATTCATCTGCGAAGTAAGATTCTTGTGGACAACACAGGTTTTGATCGATTGCTTGTTGCATTCCTTCAAGATATCCATCTGTACGTCAATGACTCGCTCCAAGTTGACTTCGCTGCCAGATTTAATTGGAATTTGATAGCTAAACCCTCTCTTCGGCTCTACTGTATAATTGTCGACGAACAGTTCCTGAATTGATGTCGATACCAGATTTGTTCAAGAATCTACACTCTAATTAAGCTCAGTGCTGGCGTAAGGGTCGTTTTCAGCAAGTTTCTCAAAAACTTTTTCTTTAAGTAAGCGTTTTTTACTTTTCTCGACCTGCCACCACAATTTTTCAGTGGAGTAACTTTTCCGACCATGTCCTGATTCCAACCTCTGAGTAAAGCTCGACTCAGCACCACTCGTAATACGTTCGAGCATTGTGGTTCGCAATCGAGGTAGAAATGGCTTTCAGGAACCTTTTTTGATGTACAACGCAATTTGTCTTCCTCTTTTGTCTGAGAGAGGGATTATTCAAATTCCCCTAATCAAAATGCATCACAACTTCAAAAAATTGTAATATTGTGAAAGAAAAACTGACTGTACATTTAAACACGAAGGCGCACTATAGATAGGTTGGCTCCGCACCTTTGTTTCAGCTCAAATGCAATAATCATCCAATATGGCGACCAACGGTCTCACCATGAGTGAAACGGTCTGCATGGAAGAAGCACTTTAACTGTCTCTTGTGTCAATAAATAAGAAGATATGGTAAAATTTCCGCACAGCCCCATACTATTGTTAAATAAATCTGTTTTCCCAATGTCGCTGTTTTCTCTATCCAAGAACTGAATGCATAATGTCGTATGGGGCTGTGCGGAAATTTTACCGAAGATATTGAGTCATGTTGACTCTCGTTCCCATAATTGAGCTCATTTTGATCTTAATTGGCACTAACTTATCGTTCAGCTATTTAAAGTGCGATCTGTGGTCAAAGAGACACTCGTACAGTTGTCTTTTCAAATTTCCCAAGCTCCTAATAAATGCTGATTCTCCGAGCCTTCAGATCATTCCCATTAAAACTAGCGGATTCGTGACACTCTGTATGTTCCCTGCATAGTATTATTTGTGAGAATTCTGTAACAAAATCTCCAAAGTTTGAATAATTTCATAAGTAGGTGCAATTTTTTGCTAGAATTTCACTAGTTTCTGTTTGGGGAATATTCGTGGCTATCGCTCCTCAAAATACATATTTACTGTGAAATTTATGGGTTATGGTTGAGGGAAATAACCCATCTGTACCCAGGAAAAAGCTTCCAATAGATCAAGATCTTCATGCAGTTCTTGTTCAACATCCTGAAACTCAAGAGAGGAGACCTCTTGGCATCAAAGACGGCATAAAGATGGCCTAAGGCTCTTTGAATTTTACAAAAGTGACTACAAGCACAGAACATAGGTAGTAGTAAACAAGGAGTTTTTCTTAGGTTACTACTTTGATGGAGCAATTTCACGTTAACCAAAGTGAGTGTTTTTTCCATTTTTGTAAGTACTTTTGTGTAATTCTAATAAAATATGACATGATTCATGAACTTAAAGATTGCACACTTTTCTGTAATAATGGTAAATGAGAGATATTATCCTTACTATAATTATTACTACTGATTTATTAATCTGTTTTTCTATAACTTTGTGTATTTTTTCCCTCAGGGAAATCATGTCAGTTTCCATGCGGAGTTGCAGTGCAAGCAGAATGGCTATGTGATGGGCAAAAAGGTTTTTAACTAAACCTGAAGCAATAACTGCATACAGGAAAGCCATTTTGGGCACCTCAATTTATGAACATGGATCAGACTACGTGAGGGGTAATTAATTGACACATGCTGTTGTATGTTTATGTTTCCTTGCATGAAGAAATTTATCTCTTCCAAATTAGTGATGTTGAGGTGAAGGCCATAAATGAGTAGCAAATTCATGTTCCAGTTAAAGAAAAATCTCCCATAATCTGTGTTACGGGAAAATTTACTGACTTTTCCCGTATGTGTTATTCGGTACATATTCATTCGTAAACTTTCACATTTAACCATTTCAAGTCCTTTCATTTTAATAAATCAAAAAATGCATAAAAAAACCACAGTAGCTTTTGAATAGATTTTTGTTGTTACTCACTTTCATCATATGCACCTGCTTGTCGGCACTTTTGTTATTTATTACATGGTTTTTTTTAGGTAAATATAAGTGTTAATGGTCTTTCTGGAAACATTGGTTTTCATGGTAGATAGCAGCTGAGTTTATACTCGTAAATCTAATTTCTTTTCATGCGATGGTTTCCAAACCAATCTTGCATAAATAAGCAGAAACTTTTAATTGCTTTTCCGTTTTTTATTTCCTGAGCTGCGCTACTGCAATTAAGATAGGTATTGTTTTCTATATCAGAGCTGTAAATTCGCACCTAGGTTTCCTACTTTAATGGCATAGAGTCTATTGCATCCGTCTTTTTAATTTTGAGATTCTATCCGTCGTAGAAACAGATGGAATATTTAAGTAGTTTTCGTTTAACTTCAAAGAGACTTTTTTTCCGCTCCTTTGTGTCCTTATTCAAATATTGCGATTTGTGTAACAATAGCACTTCACACCAGTTACTTCTTAAGCAAGTACCTTGTACAGCTTTGATGATTACAAACTAGAGTATGCTAGAGGTCATGTCGCTTGTTGGCCTGACCTAGAATAAAAGTACTGTGGAACCAAAGATTGTCTTATCCTTGACGTCCGTATAAGCTCGCTCGAAGCAGATCTCCGTGTACCAGGAAATCGTGACGAGTTTCCGTTCTCGCTGCCAAGTCGTCTCTACAGAGTTAGTTCCCCCAGTTGTTATTGTTCCGTCCGCGAAGATTCAGTCCTCCAGTTTGGGCGAAAACATTATCGTCACATCTGTTGCCTTCTGTAGTGCAGGGAAACATGCTGAATTGAGTCTCTCCATACAGTGATGCTAATATTTGTGGCAAAGTGGATCCATTATAGGGATGACAGTAATATAACATGTGCATGAGTTAGCCATTCTTGATTGGGTAACAAACTTATGTTGTTTTTTTTATGCAAAATTACTTTGGCTCTTTTTGGATTGACTGCTTTCTCTTGCTTATTGGCTCATTCGTCTTGTAGAATGAAAATGTGAATCGAGAAGCATCATCCCTGCAGATGTTACCAACATGCCAGGCATCTGAATCGCATGGCAGAGACCAGAGTGCTTACTTCAAAGACATTCAAATTTAGGGAAACTATCTGGTCTACCTTTTTTAATCTAAACAACTGATGTCTCTTCTTCTTTCCATTGCTCTACAGTTTCTGTGATAATTACAACTAGGAGCCCAAATGTCTAGTAAAATATGCAAGGTCACTAGGGAGGACTAATTCCACCTACTGCAGGTACTAAGCAATGAAAACATGAGTATAAGGTTTTACACTTGGTATTTTCCAAGTAGATTTATTCACTGATGTTTCCACCTGTTACTTGTCTTTGTGGTGTATATCTTTTCCTAAGTTATGTAAAAGTCATTATAATTTGCTGTGTGGACATTGTATAATGGACCATAAACAATTCGGTACTTTTGCTCCTTTGATGCAGGCATTTGTATGAGAATTTTATTATTCCCTTCTATGCCCCATACAAGGAATACCAGGAGGGTTAAGAAACCTTTACCTCACATCTTTTATAACACAATTGGGCGTCCTTTCCCGCACTGTATTTACGTGATCCCCCAGTTTGACTTTTTTAGCTTGATAAAGGGAGTCTTTCCAGAGCCCACACTTACTCAATGCCCTCCAGTACATCTTGTAAACTTGTTGAGGTTGCACATGAATTTGAATATGAGCTTCCCAATAGTCAAGGTACTTGTGACTGTTGGTTGTGACACATGGCATTTGCTGGAAATAAATACACACTTCAACCTTGTCCCCTCCTGTATCAGCTATTGTGGAGACAAAGTAAAAAGAGTTAAAAAAAAAATTTTAGAGCCAAAGCACAACTTAATGGTCATGAAGTCTGATATGATTGTACAACTGGTACTTTCTGCCTACATTTTGTTTTAGACAATTTTTATGTAAATATTTCATGTTTGTTATGGGTTGTTGCTTATAGAAATTTCCAGACTGCTGAGTAATGCTGACTTGCATATTGTAGACCTTTCTGGAAAATTTTATCAAGTCACATACTTATTATGTAATACTACTAAAATAGTTCTTAAGTAAGCTTTTGGAATGTTCCAGAACACTTAGGGTTAGTTACTGCAGAAGATTGCTCATTTTAAGAGACTTTGGAGACAGCAGTGAGATTGTGTAAGTGGTGAGCCAGGATATAGACTGTGTTGGGCTCTCTGTTAAGGGTCAATGCAAAACCCATTGCAACTACCGACCCAGATCAAGCAAGCTGGTGTCCTTACCAAGCACAGGGCTTACAAATGCTTGTGGGTGATCACAAGGAGGGCATTGCTGACACCAGTGTGCTAGGTGTCATGCATTTTACATTAAACCTGACTAATTTTAATGCCCATTTCAGCATTCCCTATTGTGTTAGCTCAATCAAATCTTCAAAGTTTAGGAAATCCATTGGTAAGTACTAAAACATGGAACCACCTAAAACCACCTACAACCATCTACAACCACCTTAAAAATTTCAACAACGACCTACAACCACCTCAAAAACACCTACAGCCACTCGCAAACTATCTAAAACCATCTAAAGCAAGGCATAAATGTCTTAAATAAGGCGAAACGACAACACGTCACGTACATGAAATACGAGAATAGAACGAAACCTCCACCTCCCCCTGAAATCTTACTCTCCCTGGTCCCATGCATAATCAACCATCTCACGAAATGAGATGCGAGAGCATGCCAATTATGAACGATTATCCTCTGGTAGTTAATGCGTAGCTAAACACCACAGGGTGCTGTAGAAATCCTACAAGATAAGCCAATCAAATATCTCGATTCATGAAAGTTGCTTTTGGTATCTTTTTTCTTTGGTCATCAATTACATGCATCTCACCTTCGGTGAAACTGGTCATGGCCAAGAACTAAATATACAAGGGGCGAAGCGCAAATGTGGAGCGGTATTCAAATAGTTGTGGCCGCGAAGTAGATATCTCGGGGCTAATTGCGCCAAATCTTGCTGCTGGAGCGAGACTCGCAGCCAAAAATGAGAGTCAGGCTCTGGACGAGAAGACTTCCAGAACATACGAGCTACGGCTCATCGCACTGGAGCAGTTCGCGGCACAGAACGGAGATGATGCCATTCTTTTCGGCCCAAACAAAAGGCCCTTTTTAGCGGCCACATTGCAAACCTTCATGCGTAAGTATTACTTTTCAGTACCGATGTAGTAATTACAGTAATCGCAAGTTTCGAGTTCTCCAATGCACATTTGGTTATAACGGCGTTCTTTAAAGAACTATTTGATCAACGCTGTTTAGTTCCTACGCAGTGTATTCCTTGGATATTTCGTTGATTATGACAAAATTAGCTGAAATAATCTCGCTGTTATTGGTTTTTATCCAACGAATTTAGGCTCGCCGGATGTGCAACTGAAACACGCGGTGACGTGTGAAATTTTAAGTTTTCAACTTTAAATGCAACTGTAGTTTACGATAAAAGTAGGTGTATTGACACTATTTTTAACTGACTTCCGTTCATAGAACAATGCCGAACAATTTCGTTCTCACAAGTGATTATTTACACACATTAACATTACGCTTTGAAACCACAGTTTGTAATAACGCAAAACCTGGTAAAAGAACAGTAAGAAACGCGATTGAAAAATGTGGTACATCTACTAGAGCCAGAAATTGCGTTAACGCAATATATGGTATAAAAAGTATGGACTGTAGCCTTTACTTTTTATGCCACATATTGCGTTAACTATATTTGCTGGTGAATGCATTGTAAGACATTGTTTGAAACGCAAAGAAAAAAAAATTTGCTCGTTTCACTTGCAGGGATTGTAATTAGACGCAGGAGAAAAAGGTCAACATGTGCTCTGTGTGGCACGCGTAGGCCAGGTTACCCAGGTCCTCGGTCTGTTAAAGATGGCGACGACTTTACGAATTAACTGATCTATGGAACTCTACGAACACACTTGAAATAGGGAATGTAAACAGTCTAACTGTTTACGAATGAGAAGGATTTCGTTCCTTATTGGAAATGCAAAAAGCTGGCACTCTTTTTTGAGGCCTTTCTGCAGGGAGACCAAAAGCCATGCGAACTTATGTTTTCCTCGGCATGAGAAATCTGCGAGCAAATATTATTTTTGGTCTGTCGGTTTAAACATAAACGCATTGTAAGGTGGTAAGACAAGGAATATATGGTGTGGACGTCAGTTTAAACGAAATACTCTGGACTTCAAGAAACTTATAACTATACCTAATTAGATAAGAACTGTACTAGTTTAGGTAAATGTGCAATGTATCTCTGTGTGCTTGTAATAATCTTAAAACATTTTTTTTCAGAGGTGATGGGTGAAACAAAAGGGAAGAAAATTGGCACATTACGTTGTCGTAGGCTCAAGCTTCCTGTTATCAGGGGCTATGCAGCCGCCTTCAATTATTGGTTCTGTGCGTTTGGGCACACGGAGCAATACAGCGAAGCCATTGTTACTGCTGGAGATGGCTCTCAACAAGTTATGCCAGAGGGAAATCCCATGTCGTCACCTGGTAGGTTATAAAATGATTCATGTATAGTCTTACACATCAGCTTGATGCTGTTAAATATAAAAGGAAATGCTCATTTCTCTTCCTGTTTTATTGACCATTTCCTTAATTTTCATGAGCTTAATGTTGTCTCTACTCTCTATGATATAGTTTACCCTTGAATGTTCTCTGCTTCTGACTGGTTTAGTAATAGTTTGGCTGATAGTGTTCATCTGGGGAGGGCACTATCAGCCCATAGCACTGGTCAGAGGGTAATACCTGGATGGATAAAAGTCATCCACAGACTGGAAAACCCCACTAAACTCACTGCATTTGGTGGGTCTCTTGCCGGTTTTTTTTTTCATTTTTCATTCATTTTTTTTTTCATTTGTTAAATGTCAGCTTTCAAGTCATTCATCCAGAAAGTTAAAAAATAATTTAGGGTCGTTGTTTTTAAAATTGGCATGCCTTGTCTTGGAACTATTGGTTTGATAGCTGCTTCTTGGAAATTTGATGTTCTAAAATCTAGCACGTTAGCTCTTGAAGCTTCATTTATCAAGCTAATATATCAATGATAGTGTCCAGCTGTGGAGGGCACTATCATCTTATAGTGCCCATCCCAGAAAAATGTTCAGATGAATAGTGCCCTTCCTTGAAATTTTCTGTAAACAAGTGGGCCTACAGCCACAAAAAACTGACCAAATTCACTGCATTTAGTGTGTTTATTGTCTGGTTTTTTTGGTTGTTTGTTAAATTTCAGCTTTCAATTGAGTCTTTTATCCTGAAAAAATAAAAACTAACTCACGATGCTTATATTTAATTGGGTGCACATATCCAAGGGGCAACTATCAGTCTGATATTTGCCCCTGGAAATTTGATGTTCTTATAACTAGGATACTATCCCTCACAGCTTTGCTTCTTGGGCTTATATTTTTTTTAAGAACATTAAATTTCTGTGGTGTAACTATCAGCAGATAGTTCCTTGACAGAAACACTTGACTATTGTTTAATAGTTCCTGTATGTAAACCATTTATTTAAATATTTTGAGGAGAATGTGATGCTGATCACCCTCTGGGGTTAAAGAGTTTTGAATAGGCAGGTTGCTTTAATTTGCAATTCACATTCCTTAGGTCACAAGCACAGATCGGTGTGTTAATGATATAGTGTTCTAACCCTAGAACAGTTATCAAATAGTTGTTTAGGGCTAGGTGAATTTATTTATTATGTTTATATATATTAATAGCACAGCCACCTGTGGAATGATGTGTAAAAGAGACCTGCTGGTTTAGAATAATTTTTTATCTTTGTGTTGTAGATGTTACTCAAATGATAAAGTAGCTTATGAAGAGGGCCACAAGACCCACTGCCAAGGACACCCGGCATGGGAGGGTGCCTTATGAGCCCAAGAAGGCACCACCATTTACCCTTCAGCAGCTGTTGCGCATGCGTGCATACTGCCTTAATACAATAGAGGTAATCAGAAATAAATAATAAAATTAAAGGAGGGAGCAGAACTGGTTGGTTGGGAGGGGTCAGACATAATCATTTTGAGGAAACCCGTGAGCTCTGTTTTTTGTTTCAGGAGAAAATTGACTGGTAGTTCTAATCGGTAATGCTATGTTATTCACCAGTACAATGCCTATCTATATGATACAAAATTGTTTACTTTCATAGGGTTTACGAGGTATATGGTTATGGACTGTTACATTGTTTTCCTTTGCACTGTTCCTGAGAGGGGAGGAACCTCTTCGTCTCAAGCTGAAGAACTTGAGGTTACCTGCCAATTTCACCTTAGGTAATGATTAGTGTATAGCTTGTCTTGCACAATAATGAAGTATATGTAACATTTATCACAAATTTATTTTAAAAGCCAATTTCATAATTTACTGTATACATTTTTTACTCCTGACTTGACATCTGAAAGGGCTGGGCAAGTAATTACTACTACAAATCTGTTTTTATAAATTTCTGCTTTTGAATTGTTGTCTCTTTGTTAATGACCATTAATATGCTATCTTATTTTCAGGTGATCCCATTACATTGCCAAAGCGAATTGAGGTAAAAATACCATGGTCAAAGGCAGATAGAAAAGCCAAAGGTGGGTATATATGTGTTACAGGTCAAAATTAGCCTTAGGTCATTTTTCCAACCCAGGTTATTTTTCTTGACCTAGTTTATTTTTTATACTAGGAGTATAATTAGAAATTTAGAGTTAAAACACCTCCCTTCCATCACTGTCTCTGAACCTCACTCCACCATCCTTCCTCGCCCTGTGGAAAATATTTCAGAAAGTATTGCTAATGAAGTCATACTTTAAATGTGTGGTTCCAGAAAATGTCCAAACTACCCCACAGAAGGGATTGGAAATTCCTGGTGGTGGGGTCTCAGAGACCAAAACCTTTTAAGGAAATGTATGAAGCTCAATTGGAATTTTCAGGGGGTGGGGGTCTTATGAAAAATCTCTTTTGTGGGATAGGTAGGGATAATTTATGGAACTACACACTATGACCTGGAGCAGAGTATTTTTGATGAAATTTAAGGTGTTCAGATAAATGATATAACACTTTCTTGAGAGTCTAATAACTTCTTTGCATTTGAAACAATGATAAAGTATTAATGAGTTTAAGAAGTTTATACTGATTTTTTAATATTTTCTTACAACATGCTGTCATTATTCATGTCTTAGGTAAAGTCATCAATATAAATATCAAATTGTTTAGTGTAAATGGAACCAATGAGGATGGTGTTAGAATTTTTCAACCAATTGCATTTTTTGTTTTTTTCAACTGGAGCAGCCGGGCTGCAAGGAAGAGTCAGGTGTCCTGCCAGCAACTTTGCCCACAGTTTCCCTTGAGCCCCATAATTCCACTATTCACTTGCAATATTGAGCTTTCACTATGCAATGGTGGATTAAGGGGAGGACCCCCCTTTAATATTTATACTGCTCTATAGTGGTGTTGTTTACAAGAAAAGTTCATGTCTTAAAAGCAACTAGTTTAAAAAATGCTTTTAATCACCTTCAGAATTTTGAGCACCTGCTAAGTTGATCTTTTGTATGTGACCTTCCCATTCAAGTTGTATTAATGGCCATCCATTTGTAGAAAAGGCATCCAATTTCATCAACTAATCAAGTGCCCCCCATTAGTAGAGGGTTTTGACCCTTGGCTAGATATTCCTTACACTTTAATTTAGTTATTCACTCAGTTTGCAAATTGCATTTTTTTTTCCTGGTTGGATACATTTGGTATCTTTCAAAATTAACTTGTCTAGCAAAAACTGATCATATTATTTTCATATTTGAATCAAGATATTCATGGGGGTTACCTTTTCCTAAGGGTTGGGAAAAATAACCGTGCTGTCCTGCGAAACTGTGCCCATGGGGTCACCACCTACAGGAAAACCTTTCTTGAGGTATGATATGTACAGTTTTAAATTTATCTGTAACAAATTTAGTTAAAAAACTGTATCTGTTCATGCTGTTTGATAACCATCAGCTTGGGGTATTTGTTGGCACCCACAGCTGCTGGTATTGACAAGAAGCAGCTAGAATACATGCTTCATTCAGCTACTCAAACTAATTGCCTGACTGTCAATATTAATTAGATTCCCAAGGCTCTTTTTGACAAGGAATTCAAAACACATAGCATCAGACGATCAGCAGCTCAATGGGCTGCTCATTGTGGGGCAGATGATAGTACCATAAAAAGAGCAGGGAGATGGTATGTTACATGTAAATTAAAAAACCTATGTTCAAACTTACATGTACACAAGTGAAAAAGCCTTTTTGTTTTTTTTTTTTTTTTTATGCAGCCAAGAGTGCAGTGTATCATGAAATTCATGAGATGACAAAATAAAACAGAAGATTGTATCATTCTATAGTTTGAATAAAGTTTATGTAGATGTAATGCATCTTTACATTATCATTTTGAAATGGGCAAGATTTTTATATTAGTGATGTGCAAAAATCTTGGTCTATTGTTATGAGGCCAGTAGAGCTTTCTTATCTTCAATTAAAAAAGCAAAATTCATTTTTTAATTCATGTATGAAGTGAATAATCAAGTATTCTGTTAAAAGTAACAAAAGTTTCAGGTTTAAAAGGGATTCAGTTCTGTGACAAGAAAATGCCAATGTGCAACAATGTGAAACATGCACAGGAATAAGCACACAAAAACAGTTCTTTTTACTTGCGCTTATGCTTATTTTTCAAGGTGGAACCCAGGTGGAATAAGTTTAAGGGCAAACACAACTTTGGTAGTTGACCTATCTCTTATCATGCAATATCCATCAGAATTGTGAAAACACTGCACTTGTGCATGGTGTCTAAGGTTGTGCTTATCACAACTGTGAACACCTTTTGTGGTTATGCTAGCACTTATGCTTGCACTTATGCTTGTGCTCATCCCAGAATAACTGTAAACCAGCCTTAAGTAAACTGGAAGCCCCTTTTCTTTCATTGTTCCATAGCATTCAGTTGGTTAGCTCATTGTTGAAATTCAATTGTCCGTTTACTTACTTCATTTTAATTTATTTGATTATTTGCAGTGAGATTCTTGTTTAAAAAAAATCTGTGTCAATGAAGAATAATCATTTTGGCTTGACTGATTATTGGTTTTCCTTTCTTTCAGGAAATCCAGTAGCTTTGAACTGTACACACAAGATGCTAGAGCAGAAATGATAAAGGAACAACATGATGGAAATCCAATATTTGATCATAAAATGTGGATGTTTAAACCTCTACAATAGTTCATAGCCCTTTTGCAAAAAAGTACTTGTGGATTTTCATTGTTAAATGCATCCTTTAAAAGGCCCACTAGCTTCTGTATTTTCTGCAAAGCCTCAAATGAACATCCTAATGTTCTTTTGCTTAACTTTAACAATGTAAGGACCACTTGAGCAAATAGCAATAAACTGAATGAAATAATTAAAAATATGCAAGGCTAGGCTGCAAGAAATCCCTTTCTTTTTTTATGCGTGCGACGCATCTCAGGAACAAGAACCCACTGCGCGCATTTTTATATCGAACAGAAAAATCGCCTTTTTGATTCGCTTAGCATTTTAAAGTAAAAAAAGCGTTTGAACGTGTTTTCATCGAAATATAACAAGAACTGTTTGAACCAACTTAGTTGGAGGCATTATGCTTCCTTTTACTTGATCTCAATTGAATTCGCATCTGAGGACTTGCAGGGCAGTGTTCGGGTTCCTTCCAAATTCCAAAATGTGGTACATCTACTAGAGCCAAAAATTGCGTTAACGCAATATATGGAATAAAAAGTGTGGACTATAGCCTTTACTTTTTATACCACATATTGCGATAACGCAATATATGGTATAAAAAGTATGGACTATAGCCTTTACTTTTTACAACATATATTACGTGAAAACGCAATTTGTGGTCAGTAGATGTATCGCATTTTGCGATCGTTGATTAAATGAATTTTTAAAAAAATGGAATAAAGACGTTCTTGACCAAACAACCTGTTCACAATGATATTCAGGCCCACTCTCATCCCCAGAGCCGCTTGTCCTTCTTAGCCTGTGCACTAGAAACAAGTGGCTCTCGGGACACATGATTTGGTCGGCCGGATTTGAAAGGGAGTTTAAAATCGAGCCAGTCGAAGCAACAGTTTCAAACTCCTGTATAACAAGGTAATTTTATGACGGCTCCTTTGATTGGCTGTTTTTTTTGTGTAGAACCGGCCAAGATTCTCGTGCACGGGCTGAGCCGGCTAAGAGGGACAAGCGGCTCTGGCGACAAGGATAATGCAAGCCAAGGAAATAGAAACAAAGTCGGGTGAAACGGTTTAACGAATGCTATGCAGATCCAGACAAAACTCTACGTTGTGAAAGACACCTAATCGCAGTAACGTTGTCATTTCAAAAAGGAAAAAGATACAAGCAAAACGCAAAAAAAAAAAACAACAACAACAACGACGACAGGAAGTAATTAGGCACGTGATCTACATTCCCTTATTTTAATTGAACTGAGCTAGATAAATCAGTATTGCGCATGAAAATGGCACCAGAAAAACTTTAATTTATGCTAATTATTTCTTTCAATTGCACAATTAATTTGCAGCAATAGACGGTTGTTAGTGTTGAAACGTATTACCATTTAACTAATTCCACTTTGGTTCTTTGCTTTGGTATTGACGTCAATGCAATAAGGTGTAAGCAATATGCATTCCACCGCCCGTACAGGACGATTATTTTATAACAACCTCAATCAATAGTCGATACAATGGGCGTATTTACTTGCAATACACGCGTATTGCCGTCACAATTGCACGTTGGAATTTTTGTCCTCGCGCTAAAACAAGATAGTATTCCAACGGGCAAATGCGACGGCTAAACGCGTATAAAGACGCACAGTAACATAACCCACGATTAAGATCCTGATAAGCTAAAGAACCTCTTTAGCCTTTAACTTCAAGAACCTCTTAAGCCGACATATGGAAAAGGTTCTTTTTTGTTTCCTAAAATCGTTAACAAATGTTTATTTTTAGGGAAATAAGATAGGCCGACATTCTGGATCCTCTCTGGAGACACCAAGCGGCCTTTAACCCTAAACTGGGAAGAAAGGGAGACAAACAAGGACTGGGAAAAGGAAAGGGAAAGGGAAAGAAGGAACGGGAAAATGGAAACAAGGGAGAATGGAAAGAGTATAAATGGTGTTGTATGGTGTCAGAGTAAAATTATTACTTCCATGCGTCAAAGGCCTTACAAGAAAGGTAATTGTACATTTGAAGTGGATCAAATAAGGACCTGAAACAGTTGTCATTTAAATCATGACAGCACCTCCAGAGAATCATTGGAGTTCCATGCAAAAACTAAAATGGAATGCGTCATGCATTTTCCTTTTTTGAAATAAATCAAATGAAATGTATTTCGATCCATGGGTGAGAAGTATTAAGGTCTACACATGTAGATCTCACTAAGTGTTCTATCAAAAATGTTGCACAATGAATAGCTACACTAAGGAATAATCAATATCTATCCTATGAAAAGTTTTTTTAAAGATTATTACAATAAAACGAAAATGCAATAAACTGTAAGTATCTCAAATTTTACGTTCATTTCCTCTTGTTCACTCCCGAGCAAGAAGCGAGTGGAGGAAACTGCAAAAATACTGGCCAGTAAAACCAATAACAGGTATTGAGAAGCCACATGAAAATTAAACTTCAAGATGCTACTTTTCATGCATAAAATGTTGAGCAAAACTACCACAATGAACTGCAGGCATATATTTACATGTACATCGAGAAAACTGCCTGGTAAATTGACCAGCTATTGTTAAGTCAAAATAATTAAAAACACCAACAAGATGTAATTCAAGCACTCCTACAAATACGGCACTTGAAAACAACCAGTTGTAAAACTATGCAAAAAATCCAACCCAGTAACGAAGTAACCAGTCAAGATTCATGCAGGAAAGCACGGAAATTTTTGTTGGCCAACAGCTACTTTATACAAGGCTTTAACTTATTGATAGGAATTAAAATGTAGTCAATGATTTCAGGAACAACATTCATCAATTTTGTTTACTAGTGTTTAAAAGTTTGTATAGTTTACCAGGTTTAACTTCATTGTAAAGAAGAAGAGAAGAGATGCTGCTAACATCAAACCCATGACGTTGAAATAATAAATATATAAATTTACGTTGACTGTAAGTGGAAGTATTTTGTCCTTTGGATGAATGAAAGTTCCTCATTAGCATAGTCCAATCTCTTAATGGTGGACAATGTTGGCTTCCAAGCTCCCAGGCCTCCTTCACTTGCTCCAGACTTTCAACATTTCTTGGAATTGTTAATGAATTTAGCCAGTCTAAACAGGATTGACCAGGAAGACCATACTTGGCATGGATGTTAAGAGTCACAGGATCTACCGTAATTTCCGGTCGTTTACTCGCACGGCCGATTAGCGAAAAAAAAAGTCAACAGATTACCCGCACTGGTGGATAACCTGCACGTTATGTTATTCAACTTTTTGGTGGCGAAAACGTGACATTAAGGTGATACATTTCAGTCTTTTAAAAGTTGTCTGATCCAACTTTCGAAAACTTGAAGGCGTCTTTGTCGAGTTTAAAGGTCAAAGAAATTCAGACGTGTGCACAGTTCTGTGTCAATATTAGCATGTACTTTATTGATAAAATTAGACAGTAAAAACACTAGCGGCCCATGCCCAAATCTCAACGTTTCATACTAGACAGAATGCGAATTTGTGGCCACATTTTGTGCGAGCGATCGTTCAGCGCCATGTTGATTTGTTGAAAAAAAGCTGGGTGAGTGTTAACACTTGAATTATAAAGTACTGTCGGCGATTTCTGGAAAAAATCGATATCTCCTATATATTGGGCCTAACAAGTCCCTTAAAACGGGAAAATTCTCTTTAGCTCAAGCTAGTGTTAAATGGAAATTTGTCACTGATGCACCGGATATCTTTGGATTATTTTTGTCACCATCAAGGTTTTGTTTTCACGCGTGCCGATAACAATTTGTTCGTCGCGCAACTAATTATGCGTGAAATAAACTCGAGTCAGCATCATGTTTTCGTGCCGCTTTGTGGCACTCTTAATACAATAAAATTCATTTGAGAGGTGGAAACGCATGTCGGTGATAATTTTTTTCAATTCAACTACCAGTAGATTTTAAAATTGTCATATAACCCGCACCTCCCTATTACCCGCAGTGGCGCGCGTTTAATGCAAAATCAACAGATTACCCGCGGGTAAACGACCGGAAATTACGGTAATACCACTGAAGAGCATGCTGGTGGCACTTGATGATACAAAACAGATGAAACTGAGGGTGAAGATAGCTGAAGAGCTGGAGCAGGAGAATTTTGATGAAATGTCTGTAAGACAGTGAATGCAGTGGATGAAACGACTGAGTGGAATATACATGGAGTTGAATAATTATGGACACTTGACTGTGAAGATGAAGGCTGACTACATGTCGGATGCAACAGGCTTAAAGATGATGAAACTTGTTGGAATGGTGATGGTGTGACTTCCACTGGCAAGGATGAGATAGAGGGAGCTTGAGGAGGCAATGTTGCAGGTTGTCCAGATAATGTGGAAGGTAGGAGTGGAGTTGATGAAGATAGCTGAGCATGAAAAAATGGAGACGCTGTACAACCAGTAGCAGAAAAAACTGGAGGAAATGACAGAGAATGCTGACCAAATGGCAGAGTATCTGAAGTGAAAGGTTGAGGATTTACTACTGAGCGGGAAGACTGCTGATTAAATGAGGATAAAGGATGCAGGTCCTGTTGCACTGATAGTGGAAAAGCATTTGACCACAAAGATGCACAAGTTGTAGCAGGTGGGTTATGACTGGATAAAGATGACCTAGATGATGTAGGTGATGTGGATACAGAAGATGTCAAGGTAAATGATGTTAATACAGATGATGTCAAACTAGATGATGCCAATGTAGATGATGTTGATGCAGATGATGTTGATGAAGCTGACATCGATGTAGATGATGTTGGTGTTGACAATGTGGATGATGTGGAAGTGGATAATGATATGGTACATGTAGGCTGCCCTGTATTGCAGGCCTCCATCATTGAAATAAAAACAGACCACCAATACAAAATTTGAAGGGCAGCATTCAGCACTGAACCACAGGCTGTTCCATCTGGAGTCTCAGGAGAGGCCTAAAATGTTTGCAGTTGAGAGGACACTTCCCTCAAGGAGGTAATAAATGGTAACAGGTGAAGTGATAAAGGCCCCTCCCTTCTGGTATCAGTGATGGCTGTTATCCCAACAACTGCTTCATAATCTTCCACTATTCTTAGAACGGAACGGTGGCCATCACTGTTGAGAATTTCTCCGATTTCAGTCGATCCCCTTAGCTTAGATAGAAAGTCCATGAATTCACTGTCCTGTGCACAAGAAAAGAAATAAAGTAGAAAATTTAAAATAAAAACTCTGCAATGAATAGAATTTGTACCTCAGATATAAAATTATCTTGGCATGATCATAATGCAGTATGTGTCCAAACCCAAGCTACTGTAAATTGTAAGTGAAAATCAAGCCAAAGGTAATCAAGAATGCGATCAATGTTGATCTAATTTCTTTTTCTGCACGAGTTTCAGAGGTTCAGTTTTACAGTGAGATCAACCATTAAGGGTATTAAAGTATTTTTATAATTTATATAAGTTGACTGAAAAAACATGCAGTATTTAA
>NW_026709407.1:145000-196253 GCF_030620025.1 Pocillopora verrucosa
CTACAAACTGAATTAAACACACCCTTGTTGAAGGCACAAGTGTAGAAACTTGTCACAATAGTAAGAGAGCCCCAAGTGCAATAGCATTCGGTCAAATTTGTCAAAGAAAATACTTGATCACCATTCAACAATCTCAAGGAAGGTTAACAAGTCTATTTACCCACTGACAGTCATTATAAATCTAAACTTAACTTCAGCAGTACAAGTTACAATGCAATCATACTACCTTTGCTCACATCATTTTTAAGACTTTTCTTTACGGAAATGCAATAATATTTCAGTGGTTATATGTCTCACAAACTTAATTCACTATTCTTCTTCTTCTTCTTCTTCTTCAGACATTGGCTCTTCAGGCAACAACTATGATATAAAAAGATTTACTTGAAAACAAATGAAAACTGTTCCATGTGGAAAATGAGGAAAGCATGATACATATTAGCTATTAATGTAAAAGTGATCACTTGCTTTCTCTTCTCCTCCCCCTAAAAACTACTGGCAAATTACAGGTCATTGCAGAGCAAAACCTGGGGGGTTACAAGCACAATAACCCACAAGGAATGCTAGGATAGCATGAAAAAAGCTTGTAAATCAGCTGTCAGGCCTATGATTTGCAAGCTTTTTGAGTGTCCTCCCAACATCACAAGTAGGTTTATTGAACTGGCAAACCCCAAGGAAGTGTGGTTTATCGCTCTTATGAAATAACTAAGGGAAAGGTTCTTCAGAGAAATAGGAATCTATATCCTATTTTGTGATCAAATGTCTTATTCTAAACAAGTTCATTGGATGACAAGGTTAACCAATCACAGATGCTGAAAGAATAAGACACAGGTACAGGTTTAGCACCACACACAAAATCCACATATCAAGACAACAAAAACATTCAAAAGTTCTCCTAAAGCTATAAAAGTCATACGAAAGGAAAGGAAAAAGGCAAACTGCCACAGTTCAATGTATCCAATGATTTTAAAGTTCTTTAAGGTAGAAATCTAGTAAACTGTGGCACGAGTCATTTTTCCTGAAAATACAAGACTACAAACATTTTGCAAGTTTTCAAACTTCACAGACTGACAAAGGTATTGAGAATAAAGGTTAGTTCCAGAGAGCCTGCTTTGGAAATTTATTACAAATTTAATTTATTCCATATTTCTTCGTTTTTGCTAAATAACAGACTTAACTGAAAGCACTGAAAGCGCATAAAACTAGAAGTATGATTCCAGCCCATCCAAGGACTCCGCACAGGCTTTAACAATAAGGTTTCTGGGTAAATGTTAACTAAATGAAAAGACATGCATGTTATTGATGTTATTCCAGTCTGGTGAAAGCAAAACTGTTTATTGTGTCCCTTTGCATATGTTTGTTTCTGTGTTTTTGGTTTTTTCCTCTGATTCCTTCACTCCATCTGGGGTGGGCCAGAATTGCCATTTTTGTGATCCACCCTCAGGAAGTTTTCCTTGTGGTCATTTATGAGAATCATTATCCTCTGTCTTAATCATCAAGTAAACCAAAGACACAAAAAGCTAAAGGTAATTCTTTGTCCTTATGCGTAGTCAAGCATAGTGCTGTCATATAAGGAAGCCAGAGTTTACTGTTACAAGAGTACATAGGTTTGCCAACTGTATTGATCAACCAGAGCATGTGTAGAACCCGAGTTATTTTATAAACCATTGTAAAATCTCATTCTTTAATGCCAGGTGCCTCTTCTTTAGGCACATAGCTTTTTTCTACATGCTCTTTCCATTTCTGGCATTCTTTAAGTTATACCCCATAATTTAATGACAAGTAGGTCGCCTGACAGCATAGCTGCAAAGGGCATATTGTTAGTGAGAGAAGGTCTCCGAAATCTGTGAATGGCATTGTGTAAAATGAAGGATAATAAACACAATAGCCTACATTTGGCTAAAAATTATGCACGGATATTTGTAGTGAAATGCCTTAGGATGTTTGTTTTGATTTGTACATAAAGCCGTATAAAGCCAAGAAGTACTTACTTTAACGTGCTCCAAGTGAAACAGCATGCGCACTGGTGAAGAGCAAACACGCTTCAATTCCGATATCGTGTTGTAGCACTTTTTTACATATGCATAAAATGCGTGTAAAGTCCGTGTATGTATGCCCTCATATCATTGATACTAAACATGTAGTCTCACTCGAGAGACATCAGTTATACAAAAGATTCACGAAAACTTGAAGCGTCGTCACAGTTATCTTACCGGCAAAACAAAAAAGGTTTTTGTAGCGTTGATACAGATAAAAGTGGCGATTGTGATTAATTTCACACTTCACGGTCGAAAATCGTACGAAACGCAGGTATCATCAGGGCTCCTATTAAATTCCAGCTGAAAGTTGTTGGGAAAAAGCTGGGCTCGAGATTGTTACTATAGAAATATTGTCGTTCCCATTCCTTTGCACACTCAGAATTTATCGTGCTTACTAACATGCGCAGTCATTTTACCGTCGTATCGAACTCTGAATCAACGCGGAAGTGTTGGATACCTCTGCCAGTCGACGAAGTCTTACGAAATTGTGGGAAGGAAATCGCGGTTGACGTGTCGCGTATTACTATAGGAGCGTAGCTGGTAACCTGACAAATAAGTTCAAAAGATGAAACTCGACTTGAATGGACGGCTGCTTTTCCTCTCCTCTCTTCTGTGTTTTACGCAGTTATCAGTTGTTGGTAAGGAAATGGATCGGTTGTAATGTAAATTCGCTCTGTTCGGTGGTTTTCAAGTATTTAGGATTTTCCTTCCTTGTCCAGTCCGCATTTAAAATAATTATTTTTCACCTGACTTGACCTTTAAAGGCCGTGTATTATTTTTGCACCTCATCATGTCTCAGATGATGATTCAAAGTGCTCTGTGAGCAAACTCGTTAATTGACACATGATTTTTGGATTATGTTTAATGTTATCTGGTTTAGGGAATTTTGTGGTTGATTGTCATATCTAGAGTACGAGCAGTAGTTCAGTGTTCGCTAATGTAGCAAAGAAAAAACGTCTATCATTTTTGTTTGTGGTTCAAAAGAAACGGTTGGAAGTAAATGTGGGTGAAAAGTGAAATTTACTCTCTATCATTGTAAATATTAGCAAATCAAGGCAATACTGTCTTAATAAAAACATTAACGATTCCCTCTTTATCAAATGAGACAAACGGGAACGAGTTTTGAGTGATATAACTAAGCCAAGGCTGCCACCGTCAGTCTGGGGAGTTGCTACATCACGGGCGACGAGCGGGGAAAGAAGAAAAGATCGAAATACGGGTGGTCAGCGGGGAAACGAATTTAATACTTCCTATAGATACATATCAGTTGTAGTTACAGAAAACAATAGTGTTGTAAAGCCGAAATGTTAACCAGTATCCTTCGCTAAATAAAATGTTAAGCAATTTTTCAAAAGTGTTGATGGCACATATATCTTTTGCTGCTGTATTAAACAATGGAGGCATCAGAAAAGGCATGGGTGGCATTCAGAAAGGCACCAAGAAAAATTATATTTACGTTTTGTAACTTGCGAAAAACAATCTTTGTAAAGCCAAAATGTTACAGGTTATACTTCGCTACTCAAAAAGTTAAGCAATTTTCCAAACGTTTTGACTGGAACAATATTTTTACTGCTATATTAACCAATGGAGGCATCAAGAAGGCATCGCGATCGGTGACACCGGGAAAGGCATCAAGAAGAATGATATTTACGATATATAACTTGTTGTAGGACGAAAAACAGTCTCTTGACTTGTTTAAGGCGTTAATCACAGTTGGTTTGCTTTTCACTTGAATTTTGCAATCTCGACTTTCGATTCCGGAAAAATGAAAAGCTAAGCAACTCTAAAAAAATTTCGTTCTAGATTTTTATATTTTTAGAGTCATTAATAAGTTTGTATCCACAGCCTTCAGATAAGAAATTTAAAATTTCCATCAGCTGTAGTTCTTTTAGTGTTTATTATGTGTATTCAATCGCCTCATTACACGTGAAAAAGGTATGTAAGAAAACATTGAGCTTCGAGAAACAGCCAAGTGAAGGCTAATGTGTTTACCATGCTTAAATATTTATAATCAAATGAACTCGGGATGAAAACCGAACGGCAGGTGAAATGTTGTGTTGGTGTCTCTGTCCCCCCACGTCTCTGCGAAAGGTATATCCAGACAACCTGCATGGAAAAACTGACCACAGATATCGCACCAAATTTTAGAAAAAATCTTCAAAACTAGACTGGTGAGCAGCACTCCACGGACAGTAGTTGTAAAATTTCTTTATTCTCCGACGCTAAACACCTGTATTTATAAGCCATAGTTAGCAGCTATACGAGGGCCAATGACCATGAAGGCTTGGCCGGACCTACGAATAGGGACAGGAGAAGTTGCAAAATTTTTGAAAATTTTTTGGGGTAAGATGGGAGAATTCATTTGGGGACCCCAGTTTTGATTTTCTTTTTTCGTCACGCACGTCACGCAGCAAGTTACAAAACGTAAATATAATTCTTGGTGCCTTTCTGGATGCCACTGATGCCTTCTTTGATGCCTCTATTGTGTATTACAGCAGTAACAGACAAATGTGCCATCAACACTATTGAAAAATTGCTTAACATTTTATTTAGCGAAGTATATTGTTAACATTTCGGCTTTACGATACTATTGTTTTCTGCAACTACAACTGATATGTCTCTATATGAAGTATTAAATTTGTTTCCCCGCTGACCACTCATATTTCGGTCTTTTCTTCTTCCCCCACTCGTCGCACGTGATGTAGTAACTCCCGTCAGTTTGGATCTCTGCCTGAGTAGATTTTAGTCACGTGCTTGGCAACGTATAATCAATAACAAGATAGAATTTAATTTCAGGCCTATTTATCAATTTTGTGGTGTATAACTTTCGCATTTTAGTACGTAATATGTATTTTGAATCTTCAAATTGTCTTGAAACTTAAAAGAAAATTGTTCTTTAAAAATTCACCGAAAATCGGCAGCTAAAATTGTTTGTTTAGGTGTTATTTGATTTTCGCGTTAACTTGTAATTTCGTCAGTCGCCGGCATCTTTTGTTGCTTCACACAGGAAAAACACACGCTACAAAACATAATGATCAATTTTGTCCTCAATATCACGCCATATCAGAAAGAGCTTTTGAACATCTGTAAACTCTGAGCACTTCGCAGTAAGTGATATTTTCAATGAATCTTCGGATTGTTTTCAAGTTCAAGGATATTAAATTACAATTTTATGAAAAACGAAGGTTGTTCTGTCATTTCAGTGTGAATCCTTGCATGCCTGCCAGTCGCTGGCACCGCTTGTTGAAACTAAAATGAAAAAAAACTCTTTTAAGATTATCGTTGGCTTCTTCATCTCACCACTATTCTTAGCAACAAAGGTCTCCATTTCGTTTGTTTATTGCTCGCCAAAAACTATCAAATGCACTCAAAAGCCTAAAATTGAAAAAAAGTGTACAGGAATTGACTAATCGAGCAAGCGAGCGAGTGCTATTCCCCACATCGTATCTACAACTCGCTCTTGCACATGCGCGCAATTCACGAGTTAAAAACGAAACCTGCAATGCGGTGAACATCACCCTTTCAGGAATCGAACTTCAGTCGTCGATCGTTTTGCAGTAAGGTTAGAAATCGAAATTAGGGAAACTTTTTTTGTTGGCTTCGATGACCAAACTCAGCAAGTTTACTTGGTTTAATTTCAAATGACTCTTAGGTGAGTCATGGCCGTTTGGGTAGCCTGAAGGCTAACCAATGAGAATAAATCAGTTGCGTCATTGTTATTGTGGCTGTCAGGACTACCGGCCAACAGTTGTACAACCGCCTTTGAGAAGGCACTCACTTGCATCTGGTAAAAGTAGTCCTCAGTTGGCAAGATGTTTGGCAGCACACCTGGAACCTGTATAGGAAAAAGCAAAAACTACTTCAGATAGAAAATCTGAAAGCCTGTTAGCATTTTTGACAAAAGCCAAAAAACCAAATGCTAAAAGAAGGAAAATCTGCAAACTGTGAAAAAACCAAAGGTATTTGGCACAAAAACTGAAAAAGGGATCTAAAAATTGGCCAAAACTGCAAAACCGAAAATCTTAATGCCCCCCCTCCTAAGTTATCTGATCGCAGGTTTCTGAAAAGCTTCTAGGTATTTTCTTGAATCAAGGTTAAATTTTAAGTTTCTACTGTTGCAAAATAGAGTGAACTGGTTACGATAGTGGTGGCATGCTAATTTACCAGCTGTTGTGCTTTTCAAACTGCACATTGATCTTCATTATAAACACTTTTGTTGTAATTGTGGGAGAAGGGCAAAAGGTTTAACATTTTAGTGACAGAAATAAGCCATCCGACTTGTCACTCAAAAGCAGCTATGTCTGGCCATTTAATTGCACTTATGGGCTCATCCTATTCCCTGTTTTCCTGTGGAATGTTGACAGCTTCTGGGCCATAGGTGACATCATAGTAGTTGAATTGTATTAAACTTCTGTTAAATTTGATTCATTTTATTTTCTTCATTTTACAGAATCATTTAACTGGACAGTGCAACCTGACAGTCCAACACAGGTAACAAAAGGAGAGGATGAGTCACTTATATGGGAGTTCACTCTAACTGCTGATGAACAGGCCAAGAGTGATCTATTTAATTTGGTTCAGTGGCGCAAGTTTAATCAATCAAGTTTAGATTATGACTTGATTGGTGCAAAAACATTTGTCTCATCTTTCGGATTAGCTTATAAAGAACCCATGGACCCACATTTTAAAATCGACAGAAATCGCCAAGCGGTATTACTCATCAACAATGTAAGGAGAGAAGATGAAGGAACATACAAGATTGAGTACAGTGTACAACTTGGTGGGGCATTACTGACTTATCAGGAATTTAATGTAACAGTTTTAGGTAAGGTCCTATGTGTGAATGTTTTTGTAGTGTTACCCTTGTTATTAAGTGGGTCAGTTGAGAACAAATGATCCAGTCTTAAAATTATGAATCAAGAAATATGATGAATACCTTTTAAATTATATATTGTTTTTGGTAATTGTGAGGCCAGGATTAGGTTTAGTTGGGGAAGAAGTCAGTATACTTTGAAAAAAGTTGTTTATTGTGTACCATTCAACTGAGTTTAAATTTGGGTTAGAATTGAACTAATAGTTTCTCTGATCACTAACTGCCTGAACAGGTGAGGAATCCTTCAGCTTCCAAAATAATGTGATTTGGAATAAGTGACATACAAAATTTTTTTGTATTAAGTTGTGGATCGAAAAAAGAACAAGTGAGATAATTTTGTCTTAGTTTGTATCAGATGCCAGTTGAAGCAAATGTGTGAAACAGTTGGTGAAATATCATTATGTGAATCCACCCAAACTTAAATAACACATGCTAAAAAGTATATAACATTAACATTGATGTATTTAGTAACTGTTCTGTGGCAAAACAAAGCAAAATGGGTTCACCCACTATTTAGCTTTGTTTCATGCTGAGAAAATTACTCTTTAAGAATGATTTAAACTTTATTTTAAAATAGTAATTCTTGTTTTTTACGTAAGGATTTAGCAAAATTTATCTTGTTTGACACAAAAATGTTTGTTCTTCCCTTGAGAGGATAGGTGAATGTTTGTAAATGAAAGTAAAACTGTAGTGAATACACCTTTTGCTGTTCATTTACGCAAAATGAACATTCATTTTTGTAAACTGTTGAAACTATGCAGCAAATATATGTTCATTAGCACTTCCATGAACTTCACTAACACAAACAAACTTCCAACAATGCTATTTGCCTGTGTATCAACATTCAATAGCATCAATGGATGAACAATCGCACCCCTTTGACAATCAAAGATAACAAATATACTTTCAATCTTGTGCAATGGTTAATCATTAACACCCATGGAAAATCAATTGCGTAGTATGACAATCAGTGGCATGTTAGAGACATACAATAATGCAATTTGCATGGAGATGCACAATCAATTGCACCTTCATACAATTTTTTATTTGAAATGGTCAATCATTAGCGTGAACTGACAAACTTGTGTGTAGTAATAACAATCAACTAAGTAAAAAGAAATTTCAAAATTGTTCTATATACTGTAATGTAATGTTTTGTAATTATCCTTCAATTTCTGTATTATTTAAACACCTTGGAATGTATGTTTGCATAAATCTGTACCACTTTCCACATCTAGCAGCCATGATAGTGTCAATGTTTCTCTGCAGGGCCTGAAGTAGCAACTGAGTGTGGAAAATGACTAAAGTGATTCCTTATTTTCTTGCCTCAGCTCTCTTGTTCATCTGTTCTTGCTGCTCTGGACGACTTCTGTCCACTTTTATGGCTGTTTTTAAGGCACTTATGGCTTATTCCGTAATTTTAAGAAACAGGTTGTATGTTGGTAGCTTTTTAAGCTCAGAATTAGGAACAGGAATGGCAGGATTGTTATGGGCTGGTGCACTGTCATAAATGACAAAAAATCATTAAATCTTTGTCTAGTCATTCCGCCAAGAAATGCTGAGTGAAAAAATTGTCCATTGGTGGTTGAAATTGCTAGTGCTACAGTTACATCTCTCCTTTGCTGACCACATACTTGTTGATATGCCCTCTCTCCCATCCTTGCTCGTCCATGACTTCTTGCTGTCCAAATATTATACCCACACTTGTCTACAAATATACTTTGATTTACTACAGCATGGCATAGTTGACTCTTTTTTGCAGGATGTCAGGGTGGTTTTGTTCAGCTAGGAGTGGCCTTGCCAATTTTACACAATACTACGTACCTTCAAGTGTTCATGCTACTGTGCAGTCATGGATTGCCAGTTTTCTTGGAAGACGCTATCTCAATTCTTGATTTATCAGTGCTGGTCATTCTCAACTTTGTCATTTCCTAAAGCATACAGTACATGGCACCTATCAAAAATTATCCATCGAAAAATTCACAATGTGAAAGATACGCCTCTAGGTTCAGAGGTTGAACAAAACAGAGTAAAATTTTGCCTAAAAGCATTATATTTGACCATGCCCTTTCCAACCTGCTTATAAAGGAAACTGGTCTCCCTTCAATTTCGGGTGATATCTTTGGTGTCACTTACATGGCATATTGCTGGAAAATCAGTGGTGGCAGCTACAAATCGCATCATTATGAAACCAAAACACATTGAATAGCTGTTTGTTTACCCCTAAAATTCTTGTAAAGCTTACCAGCCGCTCTTCATGACCTCTTGTTACTGGAAAACTGAACAACTAAATGACACCACATTTGCACATGCAGAGAACTGACAAATGTCATAAGATTTAGCAGAAAGCCTGTGAAAAATCACTCTTGCCTCGAAATTTGAAAGGTATCAGTCAGTGTTAGTTAACTAAAGCACACATAGATCTATAATAGTGCACACTGTTGGTTTGTTATTACACTTTCTTACTAGATTAGCTCACCATAAATGCATATTTTTTAAGGGTTCTGAGTGTTTGCTGGTGGTGATAGGTGCTCTTACAAGCAGTAACTTTAACTGGTTACCACTTGATAAGGAGAACCCTATGTTAGTAGGCAATATTTTCGTTTAAAATGTCATTCAGGCAATTCCTCATTTCATCATCTACTTGAACATGATTTGTTCCTCCCTGTGGTCTCTCCGCAATCCTTCCCTCTTACAAGTATTGTGCAACAATGCTTCTTGTCGTTGATTGGTTTACTCCAATAGTAGCAGCAATGGTCAAATAATCTTCATTAACATCTTAGGCTTGAATAATTCTTTGTCACTGTTCAAGTAAGAATCTATTTCTTGGTGGCATGATTTTTTTTGGTTCTTTCTGTCTCTAATGCGTCTACTTGGTCATACAGCATACTCTGTTTGTTACAGTAAAGTACAATCTAAAATGTTCTTCATTTTATATTTGCTTTAGCAAAATATTGCGCAAAAAATACCAAAATTTAAATGATCATGTGCATACTCTTGTATTTTTGTTCAGTATTTTAAAATACATGTAACTACGATGAATGGCATTAATGAATATTTTTTCTTCCTGAAGTTTATTTGAAAAATACCAACATTTGTCAGTTCACATTAATGACTGACCATTTTGAGTAAACAATTGCATGAAAGTGCAACTGATTGTGTGTCTCTCTGCAAATTGTATTATTGTATGTCTCTAATATGCCATTGATTGTCATACTACACAATTGATTTTCTATTGGTGTTTATGATTAACCATTGCATGAGACTGAAAGTATATTTGTTATCTTTGATTCTCCAAAGGTGCAATTGTTCATCAGTTGATGCTATTGAATGTTGATACATATGCATTATAGCATTATCGGAAGTTTGTTCGTGTAAGTGAAGTTCATGGAAGTGCTAATGAACATATATTTGCTGTATAGTTTCAAAAGTTGATGTAGATGAATGTATATTTTGCGTAAATGAACAGCAAAAGGTGTAATACTTTTCAAGTGACAATCTGTCATATTTAGAGTCACATGACCAGTCACATGGTCCTATTCAGTAAGCAAACTTCTCATCATGAAACTGACCTCACACAAGGATTTTTGTCATGGAAACTCTGTTTATAAGCCAGCCTCATTTTCATCCCGAGAGGATAACTCTTTAATATCAGTTTAAATTTATTTTAAGTGAACAATTCTCGTTTTTATGAAAGGTAATTAGTTCTTTCCTGTAAGTTTTTTTGCATATTGAGAGTTACATGACCAGTCACATTACATGATTCGTGGTAAGCAAACTTCCTGTTTACCCAAGAAGTTTGGTCTTGAAAAAATAGTCAAAAAGCCATGGAAACTCTGTTTTATAAGCCAGCCTTATTTTCATGCCAAGAGTATAACTCTTTAAAATCGATTTAAACTTTATTTTAAGTGAGCAATTCTAGTTTTATATAAGAATTTAGGGCAAATTTATTTTTTATAACACAAAAATGATCATTCTTACCTTGAGGTGATAGGAAAATGTTTGTAAATGAAAATAATTAGTTCTTTCCTGTGAGTTTTTTTTGCATATTCAGAGTCACATGACCAGTCACATTACATAATTTGTGGTTTTTATAGTGTAAGCAAACTTCCTGTTCACCTAAGAAGTTTGGTCTTAAAAAACATGTTCAAGAGGCCATGGAAACTCTGTTTTATATGACAGCCTTATTTTTATGCCGAAAGGATAACTCTTTAAAATCAATTTCAACTTTATTTTAAGTGAGCAATTCTAGTTTTAACATAAGAATTTAGGGAAAATTTATCTTGTCTAACACACAAAAATGTTCATTCTTACCTTGAGGTGATAGGAAAATGTTTGTTAATGAAAATAATTAGTTCTTTCCTGTAAGTTTTTTTTAAATTCAGAATCACATGACCAGTCACATTGCATAATTTGTGGTTTTATAGTGTAAGCAAACTTCCTTTTCACCTAAGAAGTTTGGTCTCAAAAATTATAGTCAAAATGTCAGGGAACCCCATTTTACAAGTCAGCCTCATTTTCATGCTGAACAGTGGTTTGTCCACTAAAACACCCTCCTAACTCAAAACCTATACCAGTATTTGACTTTACAAACTACTTAACATTAATCATCAGGTCTTCCTCTACCAAAATCAAGTTTCAAAGCCTTTCTAACTTGTGGGTTTTGCAAAACCTCAATTTTCCAGCCCTAGCTTTTGGACTTATAATGTGTCTGGTTTGTTAATTTTGTACTCTTCTGTTCACTCCAGATTCTTTTTTGGTGTTCCAAAAAGAGTTTAGCCTGTGTAACACGAAACCTTTTTTTAATTCACTCCAATATTACTCCACACACTTTTCAGGATTCTGTAACTAAACCAGCTCCTCCATCTCCATGTTTAAGTGGTTCCTATCTATTTTTTTTTTGGAATAGTGTTTTTCAATGGAAATTAAAAGGCAACTACTCCTGATCCAGAAAGGTGGTAATTAGTATTACTAGAAGTATTTAACAATAGAGGCACAGTATTCATTTTAAACAGTTTGGTAGTGTTTAATAGATGATGATTATGAGTGTAATATTTATTAATGATGGTGCATGCGATGGGGTATTTTGGCAATTTTGACTCACAGTATTGCTATTTATAAAAGCAATAAAACTATCTCATTTTATAGGTATGTGAATGACATTTCTTCTTTGGATAACTAAATATTTCTCTCTTGCATTAGATAAACAAATCACTGTCAATTGTGATATGGAAGTACTGTTTCAGGTTTTGATATACTGTGTTAGCGAAGTTTGAAAGTATAGAGGGAATGACTTTAAATTTTCTAATTGTTCCAAATTTCCCTCTCATTTTCAATGCTAATCACTTGATTATTCTACAGAACCCCCTGAAATTGTTAATGTGACTGGTGACCAACATGTTTGTGTGGGTTCTAAGGTAACTTTGAGTTGCAACGCAACTGGTAAACCAATACCAAATATTACTTGGACAAGAGTGTGGGAAAATAGTACTGACAGTGGAGAACTGCCATCTATGGATGGGTTTTATGTCATCAGTAATACTAGCAGAAGAGCTCATGGAACATACCGCTGTACAGCGTCCAATGGAGTTGGGGATCCTGCTAATCAAACGACAGAGGTGATTGAAGGAAGTAAGTTTTAATGCTGTCTTTGTGATTGTGTAGATTTATTATCCCTGTATTTGCATTAATGTACAAATATTGTAATTTATGTATGGTCTATAGGAAAAGAGATTCTTAAGTGATCTAGTATTTTCCAAACATGATTCAGCCCCTCTTAATAGTCCAACTTGAAGGGTTTAAGATTGGTAACAGATTGCATTTGCCAATGTTGCACAACCAAATTGCACCTCAAACCTACCAAACAGTAGTCCAGCACTTTCATGGCTGCTGGGTGATGATAAATTATAGTGATGGTGTTGATGTTTTTCAACAAAGCAGCAATTAAACACTGGGAGAAGCCTGCCTGTCCCTTATCTTTGATTTGTGGTGTTACTTTCACCACTGCAGTGACTGCAAAAACTTTGATTTGTAATTTCTTACATTGAACTATTTCAGGTTGTTTTATTTCAATGGTTTGTACTGGTTTTGCAAAAACAGTCATTCATTAGAAAGATTGCCAGGAATGCAAATGCCTGTGTTTGTGTTTTCAACCATAATGAAATGAAGGTCCCTTGTGCATTACCGAAAATTTCTTGGCTCCTTTTATAAACAAACAATAGCATCAATAATACTGGCTCACAGTATTTCAAAATTGTCCAAAATACCACTCAACGCTTCAGGTCCCTTTGTATTCTGGACAATTTTGAAATATTACTTGTGGTATGCCAAATAATAGTGATAACTTAACTCTGAAAAAGAAATATGCTAGAACTAATGTGCTAAAATATTCATTTTTTCATCAAATTGTAGAAAGATGGAATGAACTGCCTATGGACACTTGCTTTGAAACTAAAAAAAAAGTACACTTAGATTGAAATCCAGAAATTTTTAATTGTTATAGTCTTATTTAAGTGTGGGAATGAGGGGGTATTTTATTATTTTAATCTTGCTGAATTACCTTTTTGGTGATCTGTTTCTATATGGGGTTAACGACTCCTTTACAGGCCTCCCATATGGCCTGTTTTTGTTTTTATCAATTATTTTTATTCTTTACTATAATTGTTTATTGGCTAGTAGCCATTAAACTGTAATGAATACCACTGCAAGTCATGCTATTACCTATAGTTACAGTGCTGATAACTACAACTAATGGCAAAGAGATACATTTTGAGGGGCATTTTGCTTTCTACACGACAAAAGCTTAATTCCGTTTAAGCCCCCTACTCACTTCAGATCAACTATATCCATTACATTCTGTAAAGACAACTCTGAAAAACTCAGGGCCAGGGTTGTAAAAAAGAATTGTGGTAGAAAGACATATTTGATATTATATAGATCTTGAGGGTGAAATGATTGAACTTACATTTTAAAATTGTTTCTAACTGCTAGCTGCATCAAGGCTTAAATGAATGTTTTAGATAATACTCTAATTTACATGTTAATAGACCAGAAAGGAGGTTTAAAGTCTTTAAAGTTAAATATTGTTCAAAAAAGTTAAACAGAATTACAAAATGTGCATATTAAAATCATTTATCAATTTAATTGCAGATCCATCTGTGGATGATGTACTTAAATCTTCAAATACTGCAATTGAAGGTTATCCATATAACCTGAGTTGTGAGGGATCTGGGAATCCTAAGCCAAGTGTTTCTTGGATCAAAGTCAGCAATGGTGAACTCCATGCTGGGAAAATATTAAATTTCACTAACATTAACAGAAATGATGCTGGAAGTTACACATGTGAAGCAAGTAATAGATGTGGAAAGGACTCCAGGACTGAATCTATCAATGTGCTCTGTAAGTATTATGTTTTGCAAGCTTGGTAAATTTTAATTTGTTTTGGTGACTAACTGCAACTATGATGAAGATCATCTAATAAATGTAGTTACATTACAGTATAATAGATCAAGAAAAAGCAGCAGAATGAAAAAATTGCAGAAGGGCTGGATAACCAATCTCTGTCATTAGATTTTCTCTTATGTTTGACGTTCCTGACTATAAACCATTGATTTATAACCAATCCACAAAAAGATGCTTTGAGGAGTAGTAAATTGGGTGATTGAATTATCCTTACTTTTATCAAAGTTATTCTCACTGTTTTACAATTATGGCCAAGTTTACTAGATATTCTAAGGCAAGAAGGTGTCAAATTTATTCTCAATGACAGATTGTGACCATTAGGTTAATGGGTATTTTCATGCAAGTTAGTTTTTAACTTAAGTGCTAGAATCCAGATTTAAAGTGTCAATTCAGACTTAAAATTTTATGCTCTGCTACGTACAGTACAGAAAAAGAAATCAGCTCCCCAGTGTGTTTAGGGGTCCCTAAAGGAAGTATGTCCTATTTGTTTCAAAGGAATAGGTGAGAAAAGTTTTTTATCTTGCTGTATCAAGCTTGGAAATAATAAATGACTTGTAACACTTGTATTACCCCCAAAAATGCCTAATTCATGGAGTTAAAAATTGGATTTAAATACAAAGGAAAGTCCTGTTAAGTTTTTTTTCTTTTAACATTCATGACATTTAAACAACCCTTTCCTTTTGGGAAAATGAGTCTTAAAGACTTTCTTGCTGCACAGCTAGACATCCACAATAGGCACTCAAGAAGAAATGAGAAACATTACTTTCCTTAAACTTGAGTGACATTTTACACTAAAACACTCTATGTCCTTTTGATCATGAATTTGGATCACCTAACAAACATTTTGGCACAAAGAACAGTCTTCACAAGGATCACTAAGAGCTATTAGGGATATTATAGGTTGCTGTTGTTTTGATGAACACACTAGTAGTCATTATCATATTCTTAGCCCTTAAAGTTCCCCTTCATGTTTCCTGATGACTTTGAAGAGTTTTCACACTGCTGGTTGTTTTGGAATTTAAAATGTCTCTGAAGTGAGAAACAGTTTTGTGACTGTGGGATAATGGGAAGAAATTTAAGCTTGAAAAGGGGCAATTAATGTAGTCAATGACAGCAAGAGATGTTTGGACTGTTTCAGTACTGTGATTTCCAATCAATACATATGAGATAAAAGGCTTCAGAAACTTCAACAACTGGGCCCAGTCATATTAAGGGTGGACAGCGCTATCTGGTGGATAAGTGATAGCAAAATGTATAGCATTATCCACTGGATAGAGTATTATCCTGTGGATAGTGTTATCCAACCTACAAACATCTGGGGCCTGTAAAAAGAAATGTTTTGCTACAGGTAGCCATACACGGTCAAATTTTCGAAGTAACATGACAATAAAAAGATGCCTTTTACTGTAAAAACTAGGAAAGAAATGTCCATTTGCGGGTAGTTATTGATTTAAAAACTTTGTTTTGACTCCAAACCTTCTAAACTAACCTGTTTCACTTTCATGACAACATAAATATACTTGTTTAGTAGTCTATCACACTTTTATTATTTTAATTTTTTTTGTAAAGTACAACAGTCATCAACACAGAAAAGCCAACCTAAAGTTACCTTTTATACATGACAAAATTTGAAAGAGCTTAACAACATCCACAGCATATACTCATGATGTTAACATCATTGAAGTACCTCTCAAAATTGCAAACATTTGCTGTTTTTTGGTTCACACAACCTCTAAACTTTGGAAATTTGGAGCAATTTAAATGAAAGGCCATGAAATGGTATAACAGGGTATTAAGTATTATCAACTGAGTTCATAACACTAATTTAAAATTGCCCTGTTATACTCTCCCACTGAGGCACCACCACAGTTTCTTTAGAAACTTATTATACCTTTTCATTCGTGACATAGTGTATACCAGTACTCAAGTTAAAATTTGAAGCAGTTTCATTTCACCGGATAATGTAGTTTAATTTTTATTCCTTTATGTAACATCTGTGATACTGTTCTTTTGCACTATTTCTTTGGCAAATATCTGTCAATTACAGTTCAGGGAACATGCTACCGGGAATTACTATGTTGATCAAGGGAAAACTCATGTACAATCCCCATTTAATCTTTTTTCAGGTCTGTTACCAGAGTAAAGTTTTAAAACTGATTCTGAAAGTAATATGTGGGATGATAGAAGTGCCTTAAGTGAAAACCAATGCTTTCCCATTTGTGTTGCTTATAGTACTCAATAGCAAACTAGACTAAAGTGTTCCTTTTTGGGAGGAAAACCAGACAATTTGAGAAACACAAACTAAGTGTGATTTTTTTTTTATCTTGAGATGTAAAACCTGCAATGGTATTGAAACAAATGGTCAGAAAGACTTCTCAGATCATATCTTATTATGCATAGGAAAACCAACTTATAACCTTTTTCCCAACTACATCAGGCTATTCTACCAAAATCCAAGCATGGAATTTGAAATTCTTCTTTGATTCTGAAAAGGCCATCAGTTTTTATGTGCATGGGTGTATGACTAATTTACTGGATGTTTTACCTCAGGGGAATATGTATTTACCTTGGAACTCTTTGAGCTAAAACTGAACAACATAATATTATAATAAAATAATATAATTACATTTATTGATTTGAAACCCCCATAAGAGGAACTATAGATATGAGTTTTTTGGGATGGAAATTAATTGCAATATATTTTACCATTTTACATAAGAAAAAAAGGCCAGAAAGTGTCAGCTGATTGTACAATGGAGCATCATGATAAAGTGATGCATAATCAGTTGACAGTATTGCCTAATAAAGTCTTAGAAATTGGAGAACATGAACACTTAACTTGGTGATTGCCCACATCAGAAGTAACTACATCACAAGATAGAATATGTTGTATAAAAATAAAAATTAATGAAAGAGTGTAATGTTTTAAGGATTAATTCTCATTATGCTCTTAAAATTGTTGAAACTAGAGTCCATTTTGGAGCAAATTTTTTCAAATAATTTATGAATTATTATTTTGTGCTGTTGCTGTTAAGTATATGCAACATAATATGCCACAGGAAATTAATAAATTAATTATTTGCTCATGAATGACATGATGAGCTTGTCATATTGTTCTCCCAGTCAAACCAGAGATTAAGCAGTTCACAACATCTGCTGCCAGGCATACAGCATGTCAGAATGATGTCATTAGCTTTAAGTGCTCAGCTGATGCTAATCCATCAGTGACATACCAGCTATTTGAGAACGATACTGCTATCTTGGACACTAACAACTCAGGGATGTGGAGCAGGAATATGTCCACAAGGGGAGTGTTCATATACAAATGTGTGGCCAACAACACATATGGAACAGGAAATAGTGAAAAGATTGCTGTTCATGTGTATGGTAAGTGACTGTGTTCTGAGTGTTATTCTTATCTTTAGTTAATATAGGCAAGGCTTATGTATAGGATAACTTATAATAATTCGAAGATGGATGTTATACAACTGTGAATGAGCACCCTGGTAGCTATTTAAAATCTAGTTCAGAATGGAGCCTCATTTTAGGGTTTGTTTACATAATGGAGAAGAGAACTTGTTTACTAGAGCTAAGTGAGAAAACTGGGAGCAGAGTTATCAGTAGGCTGTAGTTTGGGGATCAGCTCAGATGGAAAATCAGAGTATGAGTCATAACAACTACCCTGTAATTTCATTTAATGGATCCCTCTTTTTGGGTAACTTGATGGCTACTAGACCATAGCTTTCATTTGTATTTCCTGAGTCTTAGGCTTTTTGGTCTTTTTTCTTAGTTGTATTGCTCACAATTTCCTTCACATGTTTTTTTAAATACCAAGTGAGTTCTTCATTTGTGGTAGTATAATCATAGGGCATCAAAATCAATATATATTCTAGAAGTTCAATTGACTTGTGAGGCATTAATGGAGCATTGCTGGTCAGCTAATGTGCTGCTGCTTGAAGTGCTTTCAAAGGTTGTTAGCAGTTGTTGCAATTGTCGTTGTTATTGTTTTATGCATGTACACAATGTAACTGCCTACTTCTTCAAATAATGTTTAAAAATGTTAAAAAGCATTTAGTCTGCCTTCAAGAATAACCTATTTTTGCCTTGTCAAGGCAGGAAACTATTTCTTTTTACATAAAAGGCATGTGTCCTTCAAAATCTTTACTTTGATTGAAATTCTCTTCAATTTGGCCTCACATGAATTTACACAATTAATCAGCATAATTTATTGGAATGATGAAATTAACCATTAGTTTAAGGAACATTCAAAACTGCATTTAGATTTGATTTACTTATCAGCTTCAGCTTATGGATGGATGACTTCTACTATGATAACTTCTTCAAGAGAACATCATTACTGAGTATTCATCTTGATACTGAATAGAAACTGTAGAAAACATTTAGTACTTTTTTATCATTGCATGCAGGCCTTTATAACAAAGTGATTTGCCTGAAGAAGGGAAAGCAAAGAAATGTTCAAGATTTTCATTTCTATTGACTGTGCAAAAAGGTTAACATCCATGCACAGCAGTTTTGGTGCAAAAAGTTGAACAACTTGCCCCCACTACCAGGGGACTGATACATCACAAACTGTGATGTTTTCATCAAAACAAGAATATCCTCTGGGAGAAGTGCACAGCATAATTGTTCTCTTTGAAGCATTCTGCCATAAATTTCTTCTTTTTCTTGAATCTCAACAACAATTCTTGATACCAAGCTTTTCCCTGCTGGGATGCATTTATTGAGATTATCCATATTTAAATGGGAGTCAACATCTTGTGGGAAATCATCTGTTATATCTCCTTAAATTGCTTAGTAAACTTTGAAAATAATATAGTCGTGAATGTAAATGTAAAGGTTGAAAAAGTAATTGGAAGTTAGTCTGGGAAACATGAGCTGTGACTGTTGGTGTTATAGTTATTGTTTAATTTGCTTGCTGTTCCTGTGTTAGCATGAAACTTTAATATTGTCTTGACCAGTCATTGCCACAGACTTTAAGGATATATATACTTAATGTATAAAGGGCTCATAGCCAGTATATTTGTGATGCATACAATGCTTTAAGGGTGATTCTCAAAGAGTGCTTCACATGGAAAATCTTAAGATGAGAAGAACACTTTGCTATTTGAGTTATGTCTGGCAGATATGTATGGCTCAATCCATCTGAAAAACTTTTACAGAAATGTTTAAATTGTTTTGGTGAAATGTTCAGACTTGACGTCTGATCACATGGGAAATTGGCAATTCATATTCAAAACTTGGTCATACAATGTTCAATGACTGACAGTTGTCAGTTCTAGTGACTCAGAGGAAAAGGACTATTTCTAGAATGATGTAAACTAAGTGTAGTTATGGTAGTATGAAATGAACAGGTTTGAAAATAATCTGGTCACCTTTGCATTGATGGAACAATCCTTATTCCCAGTATGGGATTTGTTGGATTCTTGCTGTACAAGGTAGCAGCCATCTAAACTAGGCACATTTTGTTCGTACTAGATGAGCTGTATAAATCAAACTCATAACTGTTTCTTGATCCCTAGGGCTTCTATCCATACAAAAAATAGAGAATCAGACAATAACTGAAGGGAACAATGTGAATCTGACATGCCAAGCACCTGAATACCCTCCATCAAAGGTGTTTTGGATTAAACCTGATGGTCAGTATGCTGCCACAAATGTTTTGATGCTTATAAATATTACAAGAGGTGAAGCTGGAGAATACAGATGTGAGGCCACCAGTGACTGTGGGAATACTTCACAGACAACATATGTTGAAGTGCAATGTGAGTATACATGAGCTACATTAAAATTAGTCAACCTCTACTAAAACATATGCATCTTTTAACAAGTTTATCTCCCCTGTATCTTGAAAAGGAATTTGATTTTAGAAGAGGCAGTTATGCCTTATTTTAAAATGGCTTTAGGGATGTGTTGTGTGTATGAAAAAGGCAAATTTTATAGTTCTAGCATTCTTACTTATGAATACCAATTTCTGTGATGGTAAAGTAAGAAACAATTTTAAGGAGTGACAACTTTGGAGTTTAAAAACATGCATTAAAGATATATGTATATAGAACTTAAAAATGTATGAAAAAGGGAAATCTCTTAAATTCAACATTCAAGGAATATCATGCCTTTTGAAATACTGTTATGCTTGCTCCATACACTAACCATTCTTGGCAAAAAGTAATTTTGAATTCTCTTACCAGCAGAAAAGCTGAAAAATCTGACCAATTCCTGCAAGCTTTTTCTCTCATTGTTTCATCCCAAACTTTTTGTGCTATTACTGCCCAGTGCTTTCCATAACACCTGGCACAGTCGAAGCTCTGGCAGGTATTTTGTCGTGAATAACTGGGTCCCAGGTAAAATGTCAGGCAGGATATAGGCGGGGTCCCAGCAATCCCACCTGGGATGAAAATTTGATCCCACCTGGGATCCTGCATTTAATGCGGGATTCCTGCATCCCACCTGGGATCTTAGGTGGGATTTCTGCATCCCACCTGGGAGTTTAGGCGGGACTTATGCATTCTACCCGGGATCCTAGTCGCAATTTACATATCCCACCTACGAAAATATTGTTTTGCTGTTTTTATTCTTACAAAACATTTTTGTGAGAGTTCCAATACTGATGGATCATTCACACACTCCACAAATATTTGGCTTGTGGACAAGACAGAGGTGGTCACTGTTCCCTTCGAGAAAATACACCTTTTAAATGACTTCTTCAATTTGCTTTATTTGAAACTCTGATCTGAAAATATTTTTAAAACAAGACTTGTTAGTAGTGAGAAGTACAAACCGAGTTTCTTTTCATAACTTAATTTCTTAAATGTCCCAATCACTGGACCTCCTACAAAATATTACTTCTTAATATTTTTGGTGAAAAATACAAGTCTTTCTTTACATACGAATGAAAAGTACAAGTCACAGTTCAATAATAACAGATCTAAAGTTTACTTGTTGTTCTTCTCTGAGTCTGCGATCAACAAAATTGTTCTATACCTTGTAGGTCTGATATAAAATTTCACTTGTAGTATTAAATGACAACCTTGTATCTTCGTTCTCTCCACCCCTTTCCAAGCTCGGGAACGCTTCGGACTGTGCATAACCATTTGCAGACGAAAATTCCAATGCACCTTTGTAATCGCATTAAGTTGCTTCTGTCTCTCGTGCAAATGTTTCTCCGTTATGAGACGCACTTAACTCTGTTGGCACCACTGCTAGTTCAGTGGAAAGACCGACTGAGGATTCGAGATGGCTAGCTGTGTTGGAACGTGTTGCTGAACGCTTGTTACGGTCAAGCCTTATTAATTTGGGTACTGGTACACTGGGATCATCTAGGTATCTCTCATACTTCCTAATGTGATTGGCTTGTGTTGTTTCTCACCTTTGCCGTGAACATAACTCAAGTGGGTTTCGAGTCTTTCTTTCCTCGAAAACTTTCGGCCACAAATCGTGCATTCTTTTTCGATTCTTGTCGATTATTTCTACATAGAGTGAATTCACATAATTATCTATATCATCATCAAAACATGGATCCAAGGTATCCACCATCCACCATCCAAGAGAAGAGAACAGAATAATTTTGCGCGCTTCTCTTGAGACTGCAATCGGTCAATTCAGCGGATTCTCTTTGCTGAAAAAATCCACGTGATCATGCCCGTGATCGGAAACAAAGAAAACTCCATTTGGCGCTCATCTTTGAATGTACTTTTCATCGGTTAACCACTCTTGCTTCAGGTTGTTTCTTTTCTCAACTGTTTTGCTTGATATAACACTTCTAAAGATGGGTTTTATTGTGGTTCAATGGGAAAACGAGAACAGCGTGAGTGTTAAATGAAAAGAAAGTCGTTGACGCCGTGGAATTAAAAGAAGGGACAATTAACAGTTGACATATTGACTGGTTCAAACAACGATCGAGTGACCATTTATAAAGCTAGGATTTTGAAAGGTTGTGGTGAGTACAAATTGCGATATTCGTTACGTGATCAAAATCTTACCAAAGAATAGATATAACGGCTTGAATTAAGTTCACGTAACGCTCGGCGCAACTGAAACTCGAATAATTCTGAGAATCGAATTGGTCACTTGCTGCAGTTTCCTACGCTTACACTTTACAATGAAATAAATCTATCAGTAAGGTTTCAAAATTACTTTAGTCACGTTTGGGAACATTCTGACCTTGCTTTGCTTTGAAAAATTCGACTAAAGAGAGAGCAGAATTTAAATCACTACCTTCTTTGTCAAATTTTTGATAACATGAATTATTAAGGTTTTGTCTTTCTTCTATTCTTTGTTATACAACAGCCATTTTTTTTAAACTTTGAGCCATATTACACTGTAAATGGTCTGCATAAATAATGAAGAAAAAGTAATATGCTGAGTTGTGCTGTTATTCTTTAAAAGTGTTCAGTTAAGGAATTTGTTAATGAAACAACGTCAAACACATGCTGGTTCATTGCAAATAAATTGTGAGATCTTGATCACATATAGTCTGTGTATTCATGTACTGTTTGATGTTACAATTGGAGGTGTCAGTATGTTCTATAGCTAGTTGGAAAGTTTTGGACCCTCAGTGGATTGGTGGGGTCTATAGCTCACCTAGAAAATTTTATCCTCTTAATTTGAAGGACTAGGTTACAAAAGGAATTGATAACATATCCCATCTGGTACATTTCATAAATCTGTGGTCTCCAGTGCTAAACAGGATCCCACTAAGGATTTTTCTGAAAGTGGGAAGCCATCTATAATTTTATGCAGGGTCTACACTGGGATTGGCAGGATCCCACATGCAATCCCACCTGGGATATGATTTCCCGGGTGGGAAACTATCTGAAATTTGAGGCAGGATCCCAAGAGGGATTGGTGGGATTCTAGGTTTAATCCCGCCTGGGATGTGCTTTCCCAGGTGGGATGCTATTAGGAATTTAAGGTGGGATCCCAACTTCAATTGGTGGGATCCCACCTGGGACACGCCTGGGATCCCAATTGGGATTGGCAGGATCCCACCTTAGATTTTTACTTGGGGTATACTTACCACATCAAAGTCAAATTTTCCTTAAAAAAATAATGACATAAAAAATAATAATTAATTTAGTATTGGACTATTCACCTTATTTTTTTTTTAGATTCTGTGATCTTTGTTTGTTAGATTCATTCTTTCACTGGCAGTTCACTTTTTTCTGTTTGTTTCACCTGTTCTACAGAAATTCATCTTGTGCAAAGTAGAAGTATACATTGTCAGTTCATTAAAGTGATTTTCAAACAACTTTGAATTTGTTTGAAAATCACTTTTGTGCTGAACAAAAATCATCAACAAACTATTTTTAGATGAATAAAACAACAGTTCTTCCCAACTGCTAGTTAGAAAACACATTTGAAAATCAAAGTTTTTAAAGTAGCATGCTTATTGGTAGCACATAAATCAAATTTGAAATTTTTTGCAATAAATTTTTTGAGGCTAAAGAGAGAAACAAAAACACCATTGAACACTTAGTGTCTGAGCTGCTTTTGCTGTGAAAAATGAAGAAGACCATGTTCCTATGGTTACTGGTTAGCCATAACACAATTAAGTAAGTGACTTTTCATGATTTTTCATGAAGCAATAGGTGGCTTGATGTTTGGTTACAATCTGTTGTTAACCACAAACCATGGAAAGAGTTAAAATTCATTGGCTAATTGATTTAATTCCGTAACCCTAATTTTATGTAAACATTAATAGCAGCTGAATCAATCAATAATGGAACACTTCTGTGGACAAGAATCATCCAGGGGTTGTTTCAATAAATAAAACTGGTGGAATTCATTGCCACATATCTTTAATTTCACCCAATTTAAAAAAAAAAAGAAAACTTGTGATAGCTAAAAATGCATTCTGATCAGCGTTCCAAGGCAGGAGACTGAGAGGTTTGTTTCCAATTGCAAGCAGAAGAAAACTCTGTAAACAAAGATCATGGCATTACAATGCAATCTGTTAAAATGCAATGCAATTCGAGAACATTTGTATACAGAAATTCGATACACACAGGATATTATGAAATATGTCTTGGGTACACTTCTACATGGTGGTTAAATGTTTAATACAGAACAAAATTAGTTTCCTGACATTAAAAGTATTTTCCAATAGAATATAATGTAATTTGTTTGGAAAGGTTTCCCTTTCTAAATTTACCTACAAGTAAACCTTACACATGTCTCCATTTAACGGATGAAATGAAGTCAAAAAGCATCTGAAAACTCTCAAGTGGACAGAATTGCCTGTTGGAAATAAGCATTACAAATAACGCTGCACATATGCCAATGGAATAAAAAGGGGAAGAAGCCTCAGAGCTCTTAAAGGCAGACTTAAAGGCAGTTTTGGCCAAATTCATTAACTAACAAAGTTCCTTGGAATGAAAAATGTATGCCCATTCAAGGTACTGAAGTGAACTTGCAACAAGTGCAAAGGGAAGACCCTTGTGAGGGGCCTGCCTAGGAAATGACTGCAAAGTGCAGTCCAAAAGGAAAAAGACTTGGCTGGCCTACATTAGAAGGACTGGTATTTTCAATGGATTGGAAGATAAAGAAGGTGTAAAAGGGGGGACAGACAGCAACAGGCATCTCTTCTGGAAAAAAATAAAAATTGAAGACAAGCTTGCACATCATGAAACATATCCATAACTGACATCACTACAAAGCAAGGCTGTTAGTCTAGTAAAACATCTCAGTGGATGACGACAAAGACATGTTCAATACCTTAACTGCAAATTTGGACTCAATGGCTAGGTTGGAGAAATCAATTTTTTTTAGCAATAACAACCAAAGCTGATTGTTTTTGAGGTACTTGAACCATGTGAATGCTACATGAGCATTGCTCTCATTTGCCAGTAGAAACCATTAGCAGGTGGTTTCAAAAGGATCCAGTTGGAAGACAGCTAACAAGAGTTTGACCACCCTGACTTGGATATTTTCTTTCAAAGAGGTCCAATCACCATGGCATGGACAAAAAAATACTTGATTAATGTGTTTTTTTATTTGTCAGTGTTTGGATTTAGCTGCCATCATCAACTGCACAATAATATTCAAATGACAAAAATTGCAGACTTTTGCTGACCCTGCTTATGTTTTGTTATAACTTCTTTTAATCATGTATGGACAAGACTGGTGAACCACTGTACTATCAATGTAGAGTGGTCTATCCTTAAACAAATCACACTCTTCAGGTACGTGTGTTATAATTTGTCTTATAAAGTTAGATTCTAGTGGAAATAGTGTTATTGATTCGTTTTGCTTAGTTTTTAATTCCTTGAAATGTGTTCCTTTTGAGCTCATGCTCTGTAGCTTTCACTACTGACACCAACTGTTATTCTTCTTTGAAATTCTTCCAGTTTGATATCTTTGTTATTTTACTTTATTCATGCACATAGCTTGATGTTTATGGTGATTTCATGGTGCAATAATAGTGAACACATAATTTTCCCTTCTTGCTCAGTGAAGGGAAAGGTTTGCAAACAGACATAAATGCTTCCAAAGTCTTTGTTATGAAATAAACTTTTCAGCCCTTTCCTGTGTAGTATTCCAACATTGTCTCCAGCCCTGTGAGAAATGTTCTGCTACTAGACTAAGTGTACATTACAGTGTGTAATGAGCTTTTTTATTTGAATAGTGGCTTGCTTCTTAGCTAGGTACAGTGTAAAGGTTTGATTTGAACAGAAATTTCACTTTTTTTGCACACATGAACATTTCTATCATGGCTGAAGTAATTTAACTTTAAAAAGATTATAGTACAGTCTGTTACTTCCTAAAGCTTGCACTCTTCCTTTTTACAAATGTTTAATACATAAATTTCTAATGTCACTGACATTTCACTCCAAATAATTAACTCTTTTACTAATTAATTACTAGCACCATATCGCAATGTGTTACAGTGCAATCAGATGATGATGGGTTTTGGGAGAAACTGTCTGCCAAAATGTGTCAGGTCAATGAGTTGAGTCTATAAATCTTTAATTTTACTAAATGCTGAATTCATGTTTTAATCAAAATGATCAAAAAATCTCCATAAACCTCAACTAAAGTCAAAAGGGTATCAAGTTGGGATTGAAAGCAGATACTAATGGCAGGCTTTGTTGGACATGTTATACAGGCCTGGTTCACAATTGTCTGTAGATAGAATCATTAAAAGAATATTGCAGGAATAATTCAATTACAGTAACTGTATAAGTTTGTAACTGTCATTGGTGGATGGGCTTTTGTGAAGTTCTTTTGTTTCATCATTTGTCAGAAGTCCATCTCTAGATAATTATATGGTAACTTTTTTTCTTTGTTTTCTTCATTCAACATGTTTTTAAAAATGGAAATATGGGTCTTTGTACCATGTATTCTGGGAAGTAAATATGTTTTGTAGTTCAATTACAGTATAGAAGCACAGCCCTAAGCTGTTGGTGTCCCTATGTTCATGTACTGTGAACCAAAGAATCAAGAATAAGCAAATGGAAAAAAGCAACTTGCAACAATGGCAGAATAGCTTCCTTTAGTGTCTTAAAACAAAACTCAAAGTAATGGCAAAAGACAGTTATGGCAATAGTTAATTGTGTGACCAACCAATAGATATTTGTAAGCTGACCAGAAGCATTGGAAGTCATGATTGGCGAGTCCAAAATTTATATCAGTTTTGAGTTGGTTTCGGTAGCATGAGATTAGCACTAATCTCAAGTTTACTCTGAGTCTATTTTTTTTTTTTTTTTGTTCGCATTTCTGCTGTGTGAAGTCCATGTGCCAAGTAATTTTATGATATGAGGCCACTGGTGTTCATGCATGTAATTTCAATGCAAAGTACTTTTATCTCTTTTCTATATTCAATGATAATGTTAGAAAAAATGTGCCATTCATTTTGCAGATAAACCTAAGGGTGTTGTTCTTCAGAAGAATGTGTCCAAAAATGAAAGCTGTGAGACGATGTGGGTTAAATTTAACTGCTCTTCATCTGACTCAAATCCGCCAATACATAACTATCTGTTATACAATGGTATGTCTCTAGTTGATACTGACTTTCAAGGTCAGTGGATTAAAAAAATATCACCAGGACACTGGCTCTACAACTGTGGGGCAAATCAGTCACTTGGGATTACCAAGAGTGCAAATGACATTTCATTGACCGTTTTAAGTAAGTATGATACAATTGTAAATGGTTATGATGAAAAAGAATAATTTAAAATGTCTAAGAATCTTTGAGACTTTTTGCCAACTGTCGAGAAGTGGTTTGATGCTGAAAACCTTAAAACGTATCAGAAAGAGGCCAAACAACTATTTTGATGGAGGCTCCTTGTGCCAACTACTTGTCCCAACGATATGCTGCATGTATTTGGGACCAAAAAAAAATACTTGATTAATGTGCTTTGCATTAGATTGTTTGGATTTAGCCACCAGAGTGTTTTTTTTTTTAAATTTATTTTGTCAGCCAGAGAACTCTTGAAGGAAAAATAGAAAGTTAAAGCTAGTTCTGAGAAACCTGGAAACAGATTACAGTATTTAATAACCTTTTTCTGTGACTGTTGAGCGACATCTCTCAAAAACTTCTTTCAAAATTAAAGTTGCTGTGCCTCATTAATGCAAAGTAAACCTTAAGGTTGTACTTGTTAAATTAAACTACAATAACTGTATTTCAAACACTTTTCTTAACATTTGTTTTAAGAGGCAAACATGGCTCCTTGGTCCTTTTGGGAAAATTCTCAATAATATTTACAAGATCAATGAGAGAACTACATCATGAAATTTTGATGAGTTGGGGATCTGCCTGCTCACTTGCAATGAATAGGATAAACTATAAGTTTGGTGTTAAGGGTGTCCATGATTTCCTAGTAATTTAGCACAAGAGTGTGCTAAAGAGATTTCTTAACAGTTATTCTTGTCATTGGGTCAGCCTCCATAAAAGACACCTTTCCTTTTTTACAGCTCCAACAACTATAGCAGACATGAGCAATCATTCTGTCATAGAAGGCAGAAATTTGACTCTTGAGTGTGATGTGTCTGGGTCCTCTCCAATTGTCTTTTGGACACACATAAACAGCAATGTAACAAAATATGGAAAAACTTGGATTATCACGAGTATTACCAGGCAAGGACATGGAGAATACGTTTGTGATGCAAGCAACTTCTGTGGGCATAATAGAAAAAGCACATATGTCAATGTGAAATGTGAGTTTTAGTACTGTTTTACCTCAGCTTTTTTGTCAGGTATAATTGGCTTTACTAAGAAACTTGTTTTAGCCTAGAATTCGGAACTGGTTCTTATTTTATTGAATTCATTAAATTTAGAAATGGGAAATGAATACAATTAGCTAAACTCCTTGGAATGTCACCTTTTTAAATACATTTTGCAGATATTTATGGTCATTACTAGATGTTCTTGTTTCCATAAATTCCTTTACCTTTAGGCATTACCAGTGACCTTCCAGCAACAAAAACATTGAGTGCTTTAAAAAATTGGAGTATATCAAAGAAGTTTAACAGCCTACATATGGTAGCGAACACCAACTGAAATACAATCTTTCAATCTATATGTTGTAGCAAAATGCATGTTCTTATTTGCGGATTTTTTCCTTATTACAAGGTGCTGGCATACAATTTGTATACATCAATTTACAATATATTCAAGCAATGGTTGTGATCCTTACTTTTATTGCCATTTGTTTTATAGTCAAACCCACAGATGTCACACTGAGAGTCAATGAGACCAAAGTCTGTCAAAATTCATCAATATCATTTACCTGTAAGGCTAAAGCAAACCCTGAAGTTCACAGCTACCAATTGTATGAGAATGACATAAATAGTACTGATGAAAATCCAGATGGATCCTGGACCAAGACAATGTTTCATAAAGGGAGATACAGATACAGCTGTGTGGCTAATAATTCTATTGGACACGAAGAGAGTAATACTGTCATTGTTACTGTTATTGGTAAGACAAGCTGTTGCTGTTAGACAAAGTGTCCATATTTATCTTGTCCAAAGCTATGTGTTCCTTTTTCCATCTATTATGAACTTTTAATTGTTTTCAACAGCACGAGGTGCCATGGTCTAAAAGTTTACTAACAACTGTCACTATTCTCATTTGACAGCTCCAGTGACAATAGCAGACATGAATAAGCATCATTCTGTTATAGAGGGTGGAAATTTGACTCTTGAATGTGTTGTGGCGGGGTCCTCTCCAAATGTCACTTGGACACACATAAACAGCAGTAAAATAAAGAAAGGGAAAACTTGGAACATCACGAATATCACCATACAAGAACATGGGGGTTACATTTGTGAAGCAAGCAACTTCTGTGGACTTGATAGAAAAGGCACATATGTTGATGTGGAATGTGAGTTTTAGTACAGTTTTGCTGTAGCTTTTTTTGTCATATGTCAGCGTTTTCCTTTTAGGTGCAAGTGTTTTGACAGAAGTGCAGAAAAAGGTTTTAACATCAAAACCATGTTATATCAGGAAACTTCTAAGTGCACTCATTTGTATTCATTGTTTTGAGTGTATCAAAAGAAACTAGATATAGTGATCTGTGAATTCAATATCATACTTCTAATGGAAATAACTGAAATCTAATTTAAGCTTAGAGGTGCGGCAAAAATATAATTATGGGACGGTCTGTCTTGACAGATAAATTTTGTATCTCACCTGATGAGAAAAAAATAAACAAAAACCAATTTGTTGAAATTTGATCAAGATGTGATATGGCATCACGCCATATTGATGACCTTGAAATACATAAATTTACTCCATCTAAAAACCTAACACCAAGAAGCTAGGACTCTAAAATTTCCTTTTAGACTCCTTCACTAAGTAACTTGTTTTAGCCTAGAATGCAAAACTTCATTGTTTAAATTTGAATTTCAGTTAAAATGTAGAAACGGGCAAGGAAAGCAAGCTGAACTCCCTGGAGTGTCATTTCTTATTGATACATTTGGTAGATCCTTTATACAACAGTTTTTATCAGACGTTGTGATTTGCAGATATGTTCTTAAAGTTAAGACAATATCAATGGTTTTCCAGGGGCAAAAAAAAACATAATGTACTTATTTAACAAAAAAAAAGGGATTGGAGCATTTAAAGGAAACTAATTAGCCTTAATTTAAATTAAAACCTTCAAGGCAGGATAATGAAGCAAAATGCAGGTTTGCATGGGGAAATTTTAATCTTTATTTAAGGTGCTAGAATACAATGTGTTTACATCAATTTATGAAATGTTCAAGCAATGGTTATGATGCTTGCTTTTGTTGCCTTTTGTTTTATAGTTAAACCCACAGATGTCACACTGAGAGTCAATGAGACCAAAGTCTGTCAAAATTCATCAATATCATTTACCTGTAATGCTAAAGCAAACCCTGAAGTTCACAGCTACCAATTGTATGAGAACGACATAAATAGTACTGATGAAAATCCAGATGGATCCTGGACCAAGACAATGTTTCATGAAGGGGAATACAGATACAGCTGTGTGGCTAATAATTCTGTTGGACACGAAGAGAGTAATACTGTCGTTGTTACTGTGATTGGTAAGACAAGCTGTTGCTGTTAGACAAAGTGTTTATGTTTATCCAAAGCTATATGTTTATTTTTACATCTATTGTGAACTCCTGTTTTCAACTGCATGAGATGCAGTTGTCTTAAATTTTAGTAACATCTGTCACTGTTTCACATTTGACAGCCCCAGCATCCATTTCAGACATGAGTAGTCATTCTGTCATAGAATACAGAAATTTGACTCTTGACTGTGTTGTGTCTGGGTCCTCTCCAACTGTCACTTGGACACGCATAAACAGAAGTGGAATAAAAAATGGTAAAACTTGGACGATCACAAATATTACCAGGCAAGGACGTGGAGAATACATCTGTGAGGCAAGCAACTTCTGTGGGCATGATAGAAAAAGCACATATGTCGATGTGAAATGTGAGTGTTAGTACAGTTTTACTGTTACTGCAAGTAATGGAGGCAGGTCTCACAGTAAAAGCATGTACGTCACAATCATGTGAATTATGATTTATATATATATCTGTATTGTATTTTATCTCAAATGAAAACCACAAGATTTCTGAGCCATCATGATGTAATTGTTTATAAATTTTCCAATACCTATTCTGTAATATCTTTTATGTTTAAATCTGTTGCTGTTCCGGAAGTAAAATTGTAAATTGGCCGTTACTGGTGGCTATGTGTGTTTGTGTTAAAGAAATAATATATCGGTTTTAATTTAAATTTAAACCTATTGCTGGTAGATGTAGCGTTGTCAAGACAAGCTTGGGTGTCTTTCATCAATAATCAGCGGTTTCATTGGTAGGAGTTGAGTATGCCATGAAGTAATGTAATCACTATAGAGTGAAGGTAAAGAAACAAAGTTTTGAAATCTTTACTGTGAAACGAAGGTTTGAGGGATCCTTATGTTACCTTCGTGGAGGCAAGATCAGTGGTATTGATTGAGGATTTTCTGAACATATCAGGTTCCAAATGCAATACATAAGTGTGATTACGCTTTCGTTTATTTGTTTTTGTCCTTATTTCACCGCCACTGTAAGGAAGATATGAGGTTAATGTAATTACTGTACACCGAAACACAATCGCCCCAATTAGGGGCGATTTACAAACAGAAAAGAAAGAAAAAAACCGGCATAGAATATGTTTTGAGGCAAGGTGTGTTAACTTTGTCACAATTTGAACGCACTAATGATTAAAGGTCTCTTGTTAAAGGATAAATAATTTACAATGACATTGAAAACGACCTCAAAACTCCTTACATGGTGATAGAGTCAACTCTTTCCTACGAGAATACTCTTAGTGCAGGGGAAACTGGTTGCCTAAGAGAAAAATCAACGTGGAAAGCCGAAAAGTGATCCACTAAAATTCAGTATAATTTCTTGTCATCAATTAATTGGTGCAGACAGACAAAGTTCCTCTTGGATTCAGGTGTTTTAAGTAATTAAGGTGACACATTACGTAATACGCATATTCATTCTTGAAATTTGCGACATGCGTCTTCGTAACGTGATTGTGTTCGCTGTTAACTCACACGAAAAGCATTACCTAAAGAAGCTTCCAGTTGCGTTGCGAAATGAGAGGAGTGTTTCACAGTTTGCTAGTCTCCTTTCTGAATCAGATCTCTGTCACTTCGGAAGCAAAAGAGAAAAGACCTCATTATATTTCTGGCTTCGAAAGTGATCGTGATCGTTTTAGAAGTGCGAAAAGTGGTTTCACAAGGGAAATTTCTCGAAATAGTTCTTTTTTCCTATTTCATTTCGCGTTTTGATAAATTCCACGCCGTCATTAGTTGTAATAGAAAGCCGTTTGTACAGGAGACGCCCGCCGTGTTTTCTTTCGGAGGATGTTCACATTTGCTCAAGGAAGTATTGCTCAATGACAGAACCTCAGCCATCGAACCTGTTTTATTATTACTGACCACTTAAACAGTACTGTACTAGTAATGGAGTACTTTTATTTGTCTAGCATTTATTAAAGTTCATAAGGCAACCAGGTGAACAATCAGATATGGTTTGATACTACTCTGGTTCAAAGATTTAATTAATGTAATCGAGAAATTACAATTCATAGACCCAACATGTCGACATTCCTGTCTAGTGCCTTCATCAGGGGTGATCGATTGCCATTGGAAATGATCACATCGTCGGACAAGCTATAACATCTCAATTAGTGTATTTACTACAGTGAATAACCACAACCGTTTAATCAAATTGATTGCTAATTACTACGAACTTGTATTTGCTTTTTTTTTAGTTCCAGGAGAAACTACACGGAAGTCCAATAACTGCCCAGAGTATCGTAAAATAGGAGATCTATTTATCATGGACTGTTCTGTAGAAGGGAATCCCCGACCAAACATTTCGTGGGCTGAAGGAGGGAAAAGTCTAAGTTCTAACAAATCCAGTATCACTGTTACACACCAGATTACCGGAGAATACAGATATACGTGTACTGTTGACAATGGAATTGGTGAGCCCGACAACTCAACGTTTCTTCTTGTTGTAAATCGTAAGTTTCTTACTGTTACTTATACGATGTCTACAATTTCTGAATATAAATTAAAGTACTTGTATGGTGCAGGAATCTTTGCAGACTGATGTGATGAACTTTAAGTATATGTGGGAGGAATATCTCTAAGCTCACTTGTGTTGAGTTTTTGGTAAGTTAAGAACTTAGATATGTACACGTAATTTTAAGTATTATAATCGACTGATGAACAAAATTTAACATAACTGACTCTGTGTTAATTGTTGACAGCGAGTGTAAAATGGAACTTACCCTTCAAGGAATGAAAATCTGATTAGGGCACTATTTCTCTAGTAGTCGTAGCATTTTAAACAGCGGAAGACCTAAACAAAGGGGTCTGGTGATTAGCCTTTTTCACGCCGTTTAGTCGCTCGGCTACTTTAGACTATCCTTAGGCGGTCATTTGTTCATTGTTGAAATCGCCGACATTTGCTTGACCAATCCGCTTCGACACTTTCCATGTACGGGAAAAAGTTTAAGAATGCCAGTCTTCTGTGAGAGTGTTTAGCTAAGGCCATTTCATTCAAGTGATAATCAACACGTGTTAATATTGTGTATTATTTGTGATTCTTCTCAGGTAATTTAAACACAGAATTTACTTTCATGATAAGAGAAAAAAATTCGAAACTCACTGCGAAATTAAATGACGACAACAGTAAGGAATTCCGGGACAAAGATGAGGAATTTAAAAACAAGGTGAGACATACATAGCAGAAATTGTAATGAAAAGGAGAAAGCAATCAAAATTTGAGAGTTATGTTAAGTTTTCTGTTGTCAGCTTTCGATAACCCCAGTTACCAAAAGCACTCTTAACCACACTTTTTGTTTTCTAAGAATGAGCGTCTCGTCTCATAATTACGAGTTTTTGCTCCACTTTAGATCAAGAAAGTGATTCCAGAATGTCATAAACATGTAGTTCACAAAATTGAATTAAGGTAAGTTTATTGTATCCCTTTCTTTAGTAAAAATGTCAACGTTAATCCTTTCTACTGTGAAAACCCTTTTTAACAGAAAATGCAATAAAGATAAATTTTTCACCTGTTCTGTGATTAGCATGAGAGATGTTGACCTCTGGGATTCTCCATAACCGCAAGCGCATGCGACCATTGCAGATGCACCCACAACCTACTCAGCCACAGCATCAGCCACAGCATCAGCCACACACACGCACCCACACACACACGGTCACTGGTATAACGAAAGGTCTGTACAATGTTGGTCCTTCTAGGACCTTCAAATATTTTTCATTTGAGATGAGATAAATTCTGAATTTAAAGTAATTGCACTGCATGATACAGTTAAGATATATGTACCATAGATTCCAGTCTTTCAAGAAGTCTAGACCTTTTCACATTTTCTTTGTTTATAAAGCGTACTAGGGCATTCATATGGAGAATGCGCTACATAGAGGCATGAATGTTATTATTATTTGTATTGAATACGGCCCTCTATATTTATGTCAAAACTTGGTTCTGTAGCCTCGGGGCTCTGTCATTATTCTTTTACTTAATTCAGAGTTGCTTTTGCTTAATCACGAAATCAAGATTTTCAGAAAGGCACTTCTTCCATTACACGAAAAAGAATTCCCGAGATTAGAAGTGATATTTTATAGTCGACATTTGATTGGATTGAGTAAAATCCGGGGGAAAGGGTCAAATACATATAGTCCAGGCTTTCCTATTTCGTTTCCAGTAAAATTGTTAAGATGCCAAGTCCCACAACTCAAACCGTTTTGGTAAGAAATTAGCCAAAAACGAGAAAAAAATTTGTTTGTTTGTTTCTTCTTCTGTTGTGTGACATTTTCAGGCATGTCGGTCGATGAACTTTAAGCATCCCTTGGAAGGGAAGGTCAAATCCCCTCTTCTCTTCTACCACCACCTAGAAGAAGAGGAAGAGAAGAATCCAGAGGTTCCTGACCAGGTTTTGGTCGAGCTTTTAGTGATCTGTCGTTTGAAAAAAGTTAACAAGTTGGTAACGTCGCCTTTATCACAGGATACGTCTTCTCTTAGAACAAATTGTCGTTAAAATTGGCTGGTTAAGTAAAATTTGTCTGTCAAAATGGGAATGAAGCATTCAAAGCCTTATTCAGAAGAGATATCGGCTATCTTAAAACTCGAGTTTTGTGCTCACCGCTCTTTGGGATCATCTTTTGTTCCACTTTGCCCCTTAAACTCCCGCGAACAAACGAGGTATTTCTTGATGATAATTGTGGTGCGGATGATCTCGCAAGGTCCAAAGTAGCAAAATAAACATGACAACATGAAATAAACAACTCCACCATATCGCAGGATATTTGAAGTAGTGTAGAACATAATTTGAAGTCTGCCGAGTGCAGTTGGATGATAAGTTAACGTACTGCTGAGAATGTGTGAGCACACTTCACACTTCACTGGAAATTAGAAAAAGAGTTTCGTTAGGGTTAAACAATTCCCAGTGATTAAACGTGTCTTTACCGTTTTTAAGGAATACATATTCTGTAAGCGACTCGAATCTATCTATGGGGTTAAATCCCTACCGAAATTAAAGCTTTATCATCAACATTCAAGTTTTTCTGTTAAACGTTATGTTTACAGATTGCAGATGGATTCAGAAGTGAACTTTCATTAACACAAACCCTCTTTTGCTTTCAAATTCATACCTTATTACAATCAATCCAAGTTCAAACATCAAGCGTAAAAGAAAGATTCATTACAGGAGAAGCGTCTTAAGCGCTACGCCTCCTGGAGGCTAAGAACAAATCGGTCACGCTCCAAATAAAATCAAAAACGTACAGAGTTTAAAATACGCATCTTTTGAGCGATATGCAATGTTTTGTCTGAGTCACGCGGGGGTCTGATCTGACGTAGTCTATTTTAGAGTCTGCGCGGCGCTATTGGTCAAGCTCCTCGTTCAATAATGACGTACAGAGTTTCACAATACGCTTAAAGAATAGAGGACACGTATCTCTGAAGTTATTTTTCCCCGCAGTGAAAGGTCTCTTACAAACAAAGAAAATGGCTTACACAAAAAAAATATCGCCTTATGTAACACTATACCGTCCGGCTTTACCTAACCTTAAGATGCTGATGGGGACGTGGCATCTTATTCAAAACCAACCGTGTTAAAGAGTAATATTTATGGAGCCATCCCAATTACCATGTACAAAGGAAAGTCATTGTCAGATACCCTGGTCAGAGCTAAACTTTGAAGGGAAAATATTTAAAATCGCTCGTGAATGTTGGGAGTCCTGCATGCCCGTCAGCACTTTTGAATAAAACCGAAGAATGCCGTCCGATTCGGGATTCTTACCTATTCGAAAATTGGTCAGTCATCTCAGCCGAGGATTGGGAACGGTTGTTCTCCATCATTTGTGCTCAGACAGACCCCAATGTCCCGTGTACACTAGCAAAGCATACTGGTTAGGTAAACATTTCGCGCGCATGAGCTTTGAGTCAGTCAAGCGTTAAATTCAAATCACAACTTGAAGGTTGTATTTGAAATATAAAACTTGAATTTTGGTAGGGATTAACGCTATATCTTTCAACCTTAACCTTAAAGCCTGCTCTGATTAGTTGAAATATTATAACAATTGATAGATCACATTGTTCTGAAGCAATATTTATATTTTGTCTTTTAGATATAAGAGATGGGTACTTCAGGTACTGCACCACGTGATTACCATTTCTTATTTCTGGCTTTTCCTCCGCAGGCCGGGAAGTATAATTATATACTTCCGTCTCTCATTCGAGAATCCTATGGGACAAGAGGCATTAACATCGATGCTTCAGGAAGCTGTCAGAAAGGGGCAATTAGGCGAAGTTGATTCAATTGAAGTTGCAGAGAATATCCCCGGTAAGCCAAGAGTATGGGAGGTGACTGGCTCTTTTGAAGAGGGACATGGGCTCAGCGGAATTGTTTGTCTTCGTTTTGATACGTTTTACTTGTATGTTGGTTTGTTTTAGCGTCTAAGGTTGTCTTTTACAGGGTCATAAGAAATTCATGACTTTGATTACAGACTGTTTAATGGCGGGTGACCTCTTAGTACAGTGCCACTTAATATAGACTCAACCTTATGTCAAAGCTTACATTTCAGCATACTGTGCCAATTTGATGTCGTGGAGAAGTAAAAAAGTCCGATTATGAAGGCAGTATTCTTCTTTATGTATACAACTTGGCTAATGAATTTCACCTCCTGCACATCATTTACCTTCTTCTTTGTGTTTTCTTTCCAAAGAGAATCAGAATTTTAAAATTTCGCACAGTTTTGAACTGTACTTTAGCAACTATCGATTTTGTTTTCATAAAACGGAAACCCAATAGATATTTACAGGTAACTCTGTTTCGAATAAAAATCTTTATTTTTATTCGTTTTGCAGCAAAGAAGAATTGCAGTGGTTTCTATGAGGATGACCAGATTTGCAAGACAGGTATGCATTATCTTATTAAGATATTTGGCTATTTTGGGTTTTGTGCTATGTGTTAGATTTCGCTGTGATAGCTTTTAACGTCCCAAACATTAGTGAATGGTAATCTTCCGGGTTTGTTAGTACCCTCTACCGTGTCACTTGTTTTTTGTAACTTCCATCGGTGGAACATGAGGAAAAGGACTAGCGCCAATATTATTAGATATGATTTCAGTCATTTTTATCACGAAGAAATTGTTAGAATTTGAACGAAGGCCAAGGAAATAGGCCACGGCTGCTAGCAATATTAAAAAAGTCTTAACAGTGCGAAAAAGGTCACGATTTAATAATAGGTTTATTTTCTTCACACTGGATACAGCGTCAATCACATATTGGGAAGGAGCGTGACGAGAATCGGGGAGTCGCTCTCCAGTTGCCCTTCGATTTTCTACTTATCGCCATTAGTGGTTAGCCCACAATAATAACTCGTTGCGATTTTGATCAGGATAGGCGCGGATTTCAACGTTTAGACATGTACACACTTGTGATGCTGGTTGCCTTTTTCCCTAGCTACCTAGCCACCCAGCCTAACTCCCTCCGGCTGATGGAATTCGGAGATAAATACTCGCTCATTTTTGTTAACTTGCGCAGGCTATATTTTTAGTAAACTATACAGAGTTTCATGTAGTGCTTGCTTTATAGTTTATTACTCGCTAAATTTTTTTTCGGAATGCAGGAGGAAACGTCTTGAAGTTTTTTTTGTTTATGTCTCATTATTTTCAGTTTAATTTCAATTATGTTGCTAAGGTACGGATTGTTATTGAGCGTCACCTTTAGAGAGTGAAAGGGAGGTCTGAACTGTTGTTTGTTTTTTTGATCACTTTTAGCGGACATGTGATTATGAGATAGCCTAGAGGAAATGTTCGTTTTATTTTTAGTTAAAACTGTTTGGATTGTCTTAATTGTCACTGGAGTACTGTTTCCTTGTGCTGTTATCATAATAATCATCTACTTTGTACACAAAAGGAGAAAGTGCACGCGAAAAGACAAAAGAAGTAAGTACATAATGCTCTCCTTATTTGACAACTCAGGAGTTACAATCAAATACTGTATATATATATGTATATATATATTTATATATTTTTTTTTTTTTTTTGGTTTTTTGGTTTTTTGTTTTTTTTGTTTTTTTTTGTTTTTGCATCTTAGAATGTTGCATTGTTTTATTTCGTCGTCGGTTGATGTAATGATATGCTGCGAAGTAAGTTAAAGGGTAGTTTCGTTACCTTGGGTCATGAGTAAAAACCAGTTGCAGCTTTGTCACCGTTCATACCTCCTCCAAGGTTTGACGGCGTTGCTAGATATTAATTTGAGGACTTCAATTTGATAATTGGCAAATTTTCACTGTTATCTTGGGCGGAAGAGTTACCTTAATGCAGCTGGCCCTGTGTAGATAAACTACAGTCATGTACCGAAAAGGAAGCAAAAGAGCTATAAAAATTGATTTTGAATAGGAATTACGAAACTTAACTTTTAAGATTATTATGTGGCACTTTATTGTTTTTAATTTTCTAGTTCACAGTGAGACCGACGAGCGGCAGGCATTGTAAGTAATTCAAAGTTATGCCCCTGTAATTAAAAGAAAAAGAAATGAAAAAAATGTTCCTTTTTTTCCCATTCGACTCTAATTTTATCGTTCACGGTCCTCTTGGTCTCGCGGAAGGAGGGGGCAGGGGGGAGGTGGAATTCATTACCAGGGCTTCTAGACGGGGAGCATATAGAAGAGGGAGATTTATTGGCGAGGTGTTCGTATTAGGACAAATGTTCGCATGATTTCAAAGGCAGTTGAGTCACGAGTCATTTTTTCAAAGATTAACTTCGGGACTAACTAAGGATATAACATTGTGGCAGCTAAAAATAACATGCTAGACTCGGTTAAAACATTTCAGGAAAGCTTGACTCTTTGAATGATTTGTTGAGTGTCAATATAAGAGTCTTCTAAAGTGAGAATGTCAGAGTTTTCTTTTCATTGCCTTTTTGAACTCATTTTTTGAAAGATTTCTTAATTTTGAGGGCATCTCATTCAAAACTTTTGTTCTAAGTCTGGAGAAAGAATGTAGTCGAATTGATAGTCTAGAGCTTTGTTTATAAAAGTTGTTAGAAGCAGAAGATCGGGTTTGATAAGAATGGATCTCAGAAATATCTTGGAGTTGTTCTTGAATGCTGCAAGGTGCATTTCTATGTCTGATGTCAAAGATTAAATTGGCTGTAAGTTCATTGTAGGAGAATTGTTAAGGTAAAACACCGGCATCAGTAAATTGAGGAATTTCACGCTCGTTGCGATCAGAAAACGGAGAGCACGTTTTCGGAGCTTAAGAAGCTTGTCAAAGTTCGATTTACGCGCTTGGCCCCAAGCAATCAGACCATAATTTTGATATGGTGTAATAAGAGAACGAAAAATATTTAAGAGAGCGTGTCTCCACACAAATTTCGTAATTTTACGTAAAATCGTAAAAATATCGTAAGTTTAAGCTGTGATAGGCCTCACTCTTTAAAGGCGCACCTCCTTAAACCAATTTTGTGATAACCATCCCCTCAAAAACGCCCCTCTTACCGCTTCTCTTGATGTAATAGTTTATGGAGGATGCTTATACTTATGCCTCAACCAGTGCACTAAACGATCGTCTTTTATTCAGTCGGGTCCTTATAGGGTCTCGTTTATTTTTTAACTTATCTCAGCCTAATTGGACTGCTACTCCTGGGCCAAACGTGGAGGGGTCGCGTCTCACGCATAACGTCGGCAGTCATGTTCCCTGTAAATAGCGCTGTTAACTTTAGGTATTGTAAATTCATGTTCTCTTCTGAGGGAGAAGGGAATGTGAGTGGTGAAAGAAATTTTTTCACAGTCGAAGTTGGATTTAATGATACCTAATAAAAACTAATTTTTTTAGTGTACTTTTATGTTAACATTGCACTGACATGCACCACTCTGTCAGTTCCAGTAATCCCGGCACCGTGTCAGAGGGTAATCCATGTGCTGAAGTGAATAGTGGTTATGCCAATGCTGGACCTCAGCCTTCAGTAGAAATTGAACAAGAGCTCGGAGAAGTTGGTGGTGAGGCAACACCTACCTATGCTTTGGTGGACAAGTCCAAGAAGAAAGACAAAAAGAAAGATAAGAAAGCTGCTGAAGAGAAGCCGACTGAAGATCAGTACGCTGTCGTGGACAAGTCAAAAAAGAAGAAGAAGAAGAACGAACCGGACGCCACTTACGCTGAAGTCGACATGTCAAATAAATCAAAAAAGGTTTTCGGCCAATTATTGTCCTTTTAGTTGTTATCTGTTTAATTACGTAGGCAGTTTGTTTTTATCTGTTTTGTTTTGCTAAATTATAGGCAGCCCTACATTGTATCCTTTTTTTCCGTCTGACTTCTTCCCCGCTCCTGTTTAAATAGACATAACTTGAAACTACCCCAGTTTTCTTCCGAAGTTTCTTTAGAGTTCTATGGTGTTATTTTATCTCGGGTCATTAAATTTTAATGGTTATTTAATGCCTTTTACATGAGATAGATTATGTTTCACGAGTCATAAACATTCCGTTCATCTTGCAGTAGGTGGGAAACGACACTTATTTTCAGTGGGTCGACATTATCTTTTTTGTTTTTAACCGCAGAAGCCCAAGCCGGGTGAAGTTCTTTACGCTGATTTGGGTGAATTCCATCACATGCAGAGAATGCCTGAAGTATCCACTTCCCCCAAAACCCTGCCTCCGATCAAACTGCCGGAGGCTTATGCTGAAACACAGTATGCTGACATCACCCAGTTTCTGAAGGGAAACCCTCACGACACAGGTGCTGAGCCTCCTAACGACAGTATCACTTCAGCTGTCAACAATACTGCCGCTGGCAACGAAAAGGAATCCTCTGCTGGGAACACAGGTGACAGTGCAGAGGCAACTAACGAGACAGGATTTTAGTTTTAACTGAGTCAGGAAACGTTAGAAGAGCTGCGGTTGTGTCGTAAAATAATGGTAATCGTAGCCTTAGTAGTTAATTGTCGTGTTTCTCAGTCATTTTTCCTCAGGCATAAATATTTGTTTCAATGTAGGATAGATTGTGCTTGATGTGTTTTTATAACACCACAAGAATTCTAGATAAGAAGCACGTGTACTTACGATTTGTTTCTTTGTAAAAAAAAAATCATGTTAAAACACCATAATTTTTTTTTAACTCACAATGTTAACGTTTGGTTTTTTGTCTTGGCTAATCATTCACTCGTACATTTTTGTAATTTAAGATGTGAACGTCAATAGTTGTTTTGCATTTAATCTGCTTCACAACATAGTTTATAAATAGATAAATAAATAGATAAACCGGAAAGGTAGCCTTGCACACAAGTAGCTTTCTCCTCTAGAACAACCTGCAGCTCGATTGTAGACATTTTTCCTTAAATTCTTTAAGTCTAAACACTTCACTTTGTAGCGACCGTAAAGTTTAACGAGGTATATTTTTTAATTTTGGTTTAGAAAATTATTTTAACATATTTAGTCGAAAATTGGAAGGTGAGGAAGTGGTTTTTGTATGGTACATGTCAATATACGTAGAATTTTGTTTTAAATAGACAGTTTTTGGTAATGTCAATCACTATAACGATTAGAAATAAGATTTAGCTAAGCCCGGTGGGTTTGATTGTAGGCAATCCTTCTCTAACTTTAAATATTGATGACTTAGTTATTTGTAACATCTAAGAAACTGCAATAATTATTACTTGGTTATCGATTGTTTCGTCAACAACCATTTACAAAAAAGAAACAACAACGTTGTGCAGGTGGTAGAACGTGATGCACTGTACTAAACGAGGAGGAGCTTGTTTGCTTTGCACCGGTATACCTTCAGGATACAGTTGGTTGGTTGATTTTAAGTACCTTTTGTCAAGTAGCCATCCTGTCCATAAATGTAATGGTGCAGATAACGTCACAATATTACACTTGACATATTAATTGACATCTGGAGGAGCAAGGTGAAAATAATTGTGTCGCTCGATTTGGTAATTTTCAATTAATTTTTTTATAGAAATTAGTGACCGCCAGAAATAGATACCGGTACGAAATGTGTTTAATAGGTAAAGTGTTCATTGCGAAAATTTGTTCAAGAATAGATTTAATGTGGTTATTTCTAACACTTTGTTTCGCAAGGCTTCAAGTCTTCAAGTTTTTTGGCTATTACAACGATGGTTTATGTGCCTTTTATTGTGGCGTCCACATCCTTGGGCTGAAATGCGAACAGATTTAAGGATCACATGTTCACTAGCCTTTCAGATTACAGCATAGCTGTGAATGCATGTGTGTTTTGCTAATTTAAAATAACCGACGTAAAACGTCAATGGTAGTCTAAGTTGATTTTTTATTGAAAAAATAAGTTGGTTTCTAGGTTGAGATAGTTGGTTTGTTAGTTCTAACATGGCACAATCTTCTTGTTCTTTCGGAATCAAAAGAGTGACACATGCCTGGTTTTAGTTTTTGATGTTGAAAATTAGTCAGAAAGGTTAATTTACTGTTCTTATACCCTTAAGTACTGTTTTTTCTGCTCTGCTATGCAGTGTGTGGTTATTTAACCTTGGATCATATTTAACATGTAATTTAGTGATAGCCATTAACGATAAGTGGACATGTGTGGCAGACACGTAAGAAAGACCTTATCCTGATTAAGGACTAGAAAGTCACCTGTTACTTTTCTAGTGTGCAAATACAGATGTCGAGTAATCACCAGCTAAATAAATGCACGAATGACGCAGTCAACCGTTCAAGACAGGTACCGTCTACTTTTGACGAGTATCGCAAACCGTCCATGAAAATTCACGAACGCTTGGTTTCGGTTTCATTACCAGAACTACTTGGTTCCATTGCGGGGTAAAGCTGGCTACCACACTGTCCAGTTTCATTTCATTCATTTTTTTCCAGCATAATGCTTTTTCGTAGAGTGAATGATACAATGCTTATTGCTACTAAATGAATACCACATATTACGTCTTGACTGAGTGGTCTAGTTAACGAATGTTGATTTTAATATCGTAATCACACTTTTTTGAGAAGCCGAGAGAGCTCAGATGTGTGGTGTGAGCCTACAGAACAGACACCGTCCATAACACCGTTTTGGTACTGAACAGATACTGTTCACAACCCTTCAGCGGTTTTCTAGTAGCGAAAACCAGTAGACTTATTCCATCGAAAGCGCTACTGTTAACACCTATGTCGACAGGTGAACAATGGTTTTTGATGCAAATTGGTTTTTCTAGTCTCTCTGTGCCGCTTGTACCACACATTTATTTTTTTCTTTTGGTGACTCTTCGATACTTTTTACAATATCAACATATGTAACCAGCTGTAGTGCTCATTAAAAGCTGATAAATGTTACATGCATCATTGTTTACTGTCGACAAAATAAGTTGCCTTCCGGATGAATCGTCCTACGCGCACTACTTTTAGAGAAACCACAGAAAATTATGTATCATTGTAAGGCTTATTAGGTATAGAGAATAAACAATTTTCAAAGACTTTGCTTAGGCAGGCGCGCGCGAGCCTTTAAACACAAAACTGATGGTGTTAACTTTACTTAATAATATACCAGCCTCCGCGTTACCGCGGTCCTCAGAAAAACCGGACAACATCACTCGGCAGATGATGGGCTGGCAAAGTGTGTGAGGCTTTTTTCGATATTCCGATAAATAAAGGGGGGGGGGGTAAGTTTCTAAGAAATCTGTGGTGCTGCATCTTTCAATTCAGGACTACAAATCGGCACCGGCGTAATCCCCGCGGTATCAACGCGCGCTTTTCATTCAAATAATTTATTCTTGTGTTCTCGTTACGAAGGGCTAAAGCTCGAAACGTTAGCTTTATAACTCTCTACGGTGCCCAATTTACGTTATCCGCTCAGTTGAGAATACTAAATTACCCTTTCTGATATTTCTATTGGTTCCTGGGAAAATCTATTTTGTAGCTAGGCAATTGGAAATATTTCGGTTGTTGTCACGCTCCGGGACGTTACGAGAGAAATATTTCGAATTTCCTCAGAGCTTCACACACTTTGTGCGTTGTTATCTCACGAACATTCTGGCCAATTTTCATGAAAATCCAACAAATCTACAAACGCCATAAATTCGTTTAAGTGGAGGTAAATTGCTTGAAAACAAAAAAATCACAATTTTCGCACCTCATTTCAAGCGCGTGTCAATGCGGTCATGCCGCCGACCAATGAAATGCAACACCGAACTCTCTGGTACGTCTTGTGACAAAGAACCCCTTTCTAGTCCGCGGGAAAGGTCATTTCTTTGGCTCAGGCATTCTCGCGATTTTTCTCTTTTTGACCGTTTGATGAAGACCCTCATTTCTGAACGTTTTGCGAAATGAGGTGGAAATTACCTTTGATTTCACTGCTGTGCAGTACAAAAACGCGATGTAAACAAAATTTGCAAATCGAGGTCCCGAACGAAAGCTCGCGGTAAACATAAACACTCTGATGGAGGCCTCTTTCGCCCTTCAGAGGATCCGTTGAATCATTCTTTTAGTCGCTTAAAAGGAAAGTTTGGTAGGGGGGTCCAAATTTGCGAAGGGGGGGTCCATATTCGCTAACGGATTTGGACCGGGGATTTCAAATCCGCAGGGGATCCAAATCCGCTGTGACACCGGTAAGGCGTGAAACGACCGGTGAAAACGGTTCTTCTATTGAATTTATCGGGTATCAGATGCCGTAGCACAAGCAAGATGGCTACACAATCTTATTCACAAGGCATCATTCAACTAGGAGTGTCAGGCTTTTTCGATATTCTGATCATGGTTGGTTATCTAAAGTTGGAGTAGCTAACATATGCGAGTCGTGTTTCGTAAATGAACGCCACGGGACTAATACTTCAGTTATCAAAATTTTCCGACATGCTTTCATTTGACATTATTCTTGGAATGATCTGGCGAAATTTGGCAAAAATCGGGCTAATATAAAGACCCTATGAATTCGCTTAAAGTGGATGTATTCCTGCCAAAATCAAATGCGAGATTTTAAATCATAGATGTTCGTAAACAAATCACGCCACGCCAGGAGATTATCTCGCCTCCTGAAACTGCAAGCCAAAGGGACAACGAGTCCTCCTGGCGTCAATGACGTTGGATAAAGATTTCCCGGGAAAAGTAACCCATTGCAGCCACGTTGCTTTTAGCTCGATCGCTTAGTGGAGCGTTGAGGAGGACAACACAAAAATGGGCAAAAAGCCAAAGGCAAAGAAAGATACCGCAGCAAAAATGAAAAAACCAGAAAATGTGCTGAGAAGAAAGACAACGAATCGGCAGACAGCTTTCAAACTCACGATTCCAGGCGATTGTTCATGTTTTTGTATCATGGCTGATACTTGGACAAATAAAAGGAAACGTCGGTTTTAACTTAATGTATGACTAATTTCGATATGACGGCGACGTCTTTGTTTGAAATCTGAACGCCAGCGTGGGGCTCGCTTTCACCAAGGATTTTCCAGCTAATCTTGACAGAGTGGTACTCTTTCTTTCTCTTTTTTCAACAGACTTTCGTTTGCTTTTTATTTTTCCATGAGCAAAGATTTTTCCAGAAGCAAAGAGCTTTCACGCGTGAATTTTGTCAAGTGCGCAATGTAAACAAAATTTGTAAACGACATGAAAAACGTGCCCCAAGATGAGCGTTGCCACGAAAATTTCCCCCTGGGATACGCCCAGGTGCGAGATTATATCACACCTTCCTGATTTATTACCTTTTACTTGAAAATACGTTTTTCTAAATAACTCGGGTACTTTTGGAGATTTTAATTAGGTTAGGTTAAAGTTTTTGGCTTCCGTAAATAAAAGGAAAAATTAATTTTTCGGTCTCTTAAGGTGGGAGGTAACCTTAACTAATAAATACTTGAAAAGGAGATTTTTGAATTGTTTGGCGCTACACTTTTACTTTATCGTGTGGTAGCGTCACAAGGTTTTTTTTCCAAAGAAGGAAAAAAAAGCTTTTCACAATCACCGTGGATGAAGGTCGCCAATAAAATGTTTCCCTTTAGTCGCCCGGACCTACATGTTCTTAAAATAATGCAGAACTCCTGACTCTGTTTATAGAGAGTACATGCCGAACTTAAAAACACTCTATCCAGCTTCTTACCTTGAAAATGAAGGCCTATTCAATTGATCCAAGATCAGTCACCGATGAGACAATAATACATACATCTCGAAACTGTTACTTCAAGCAAGGGAGGTGGAATGCTTAACACACGGCTGTTTCAAAACGCCCGCCAGTGGAAATTTAGTTCGCGCATGTCAGATTGACATTTTCAATTTGAAACCGCTGAAAATGTACGTTTAACGGCTCAACAAGAAAGAACCCACTGATAACTAGGTCGCAAAAAGTATATGCGCAAAGCCCAAGGAAATAGCTAACTTATGCGCAGACATTGTATTTTGCTTCCCTGGTTAATGTTCTCCTAGGGAAGATTGCGTGTGCGGGATAGTTAACTATGCGACGGCTTAATGGCATCTTGTTTTGACGCGAGATGACTTATCGCCCTTCTGAGGTCTTCTTATTTTCAGGCAAGATTCTGATTGATTCGAATTTTTCTTTCAATAAAGGAACAACTCAGGCTTTACGTCTCTCCTTTGCCATCAGTTTCTTTACCATGACGTTTTAATCCGAATTGTTTTGAGCGGTGTAATCTGCGATTACACATCACCACCGAAATAGTAAATATGGCGTCCATCTCCCCTTTGACCTCGAACTAATGTCCCTAAACTACGCGAATTTATCCTCTGAATGAACTCATGCTTACCCATGGGCTAAACAAAGAATACACGATTTATGACAAACTGATAAAATGTCCACGGCCTTCTGTTATGTGCAAGAAAGTCGAGCTACGTGCGTGTGATTTCCTCCCCGAAAAGTGTATGTCATCGATCTGTCACGGGGAGCTACTTGAAATAGTGAAAGCACGGACAAGACGTTTCTTTCGGTCAACATTTCAATCATGATCACGGATAATAAACCTTACAATTATATGTTACCATTTGTGCTTTGATCTGATAGTTAAATCGTTCTTCTTGGCCGTGATTAACATGGTTTTTGGCGAATATTCCCTCTCCCTTCAAATGGAATGAACTACACGCAATAACACAAGAATGCAAATATTCCCGCACCCCTGAAGAACCGATCGAGAGAGATAAATAGACACCCCTTCCTGAAACAAGGTACAAACCCTAAGGATGTACCCTTCTGAAGCAATAAAAGGCCGGAAAAAGGAACTTCGGAACATATCTTGAGTCAACTTAGAACTGCGTTGCTTAATCCAAGTTTAGTTTACAACTCGGTTCGATTAGTGCATTCAGATGGCTAACTTTGGTCTCTCTGAACATCAACAAATATTGGAAAAAAATTTGCCGAATTTGTGGAGAGCGATTGAAGAAGGCAAAAGATAAGTATGAGAACAGTTTTCTTTGCGCCGATTAGACGGAGATTATTTTCACAGCCTTTGGTGTCAAAGTTCGTAAAGATGACCTTGACATGTGCCCTCTAAGTTCTGCCACAAGTGTTACAAGCTTGCTTTAAGAGGAGGCACACGCCTTGCAATCAATGTGTGGCCTCCACACAAACGCACTGGAAACTGTAAGATCTGCAGTTTCTTTAAGGATCAACAGAAACCTGGTAGGAAGAAGAAGACTAAACCTGGAATAAAACCCAGAGAGGACTCAGCTGAACCCAAGGAACAAGTGGAAATGGTGGAAGGAATGTCTGGCACTTTAAGCTTCCAACCTGACCCAGCCTCACTCTCATTCTCTGAGGAGGTAAAGAATCTACAAAGCTTTAGAGGATCAGAACCTCTTTACCCAGAACAGTTTGTTGAAAACATCAAGCATGAGTATATGTGCCCAATTTGCAAAGAGGTACTTGATCAACCAGTCCAGACAAAATGTTGAACTCCACACATATTTTGTGCTAGTTGCTTATCATTTTCTGTTGCCTATTGCTGTGAATTATAGTCTAATTATAGTTGGTTATCATTTTAGGAATGGAAGGCTGACATGGAACAATGCAATCCCAGAAAATAAAGTGCACATAAAACTTGGAGGAGATGCTGGTGGTGGGTCATTTAAAATGGCCTTCCAGATTGCTAACCTGAGGCATCCAAATTCTAAAACCAACACAGTGGTCTTTGCCATGTTCCATGCAAAAGATAGTTGGGCTAATTTAAAGACAGCCTTAATGAAATATAAAGAACAAGTAAACACCTTGAAAGAAGCAACCTGGGCATAAGTGAAAAAAAATTTACCACACTTTTAGTTAATCGGGAGAATAGAGACTTGAAATAGCATAATATTAATTAAATTTTTATTTTTGTTTTGCCCATTTCTAGAGGTAAAAAGAAAGTGGTTTTCCTGTTTGGTGACTATGAGTTCCTATGCAAGCTATTTGGAATAGCTGGTGCCTCAGGTATGATCCAGACAATAATTCACATATACAAATAATAATGATTTAGCAATTCAATAAAAGAATATAAATGTAGCCTCTACTCTACATAACTATTTCTGTGAAACAGGTTTCCACCATAAGAATTGTATTTGCAGGCAAATATCCATGTCTTTGGTGCAAGATAAATCATGAAGTAATGCAAGTCTCTTGCCATAAACATGGGCATGCTGAAAAACGAAGTCTTGAAAACATTCAAGAGGATTATGATAAGTTTGTAGCAGATGGCTCTGTTACAAGTCGACAGAAGTTTTATCACAATGTGATTCACGAGAAACTGCTGGACATTCAATTGGACAAAGTAAGATACAAGAGTTTATTTTATTGCTTTGAAGAGGGAATTACAGGCCACCTAACTAAATGGTTGTCTATTTCAGGTTTGTGTTCCTGGACTTCACATTAGCTTGGGTGTGTTTAAGAAACTGTTTGACGAACTAGAGAACCAGTGCTTTGAGCTGGACAAAAAAATTCAAATGGTTCTAGCAGGAGACAGTGAAGAGAATGATGAGAAAATCCAGGCACTCAGAGCTGCCCAACTACATACCAGACAAGCACAACAATTTAATGAAAAAGCCAATTATTTACAGGAGTTGCTGAATTTACAAAGTCTGCATGCTAATGTTGATATCATGCCTGCCTACTTTACACTACTACAGGAGGAGATAGACAAACTCCTTGGAAATGCAAAGGAGGAGGTAAAAATAATATATTGGTGCTTTCCAGTATCATAGCTGTACAATCCTCCAAATCCATTTTACATGTTTCAAACCCATCTTAATTTTTTAGTTAAAGAAGTTATGATTTTATTTTATAGATCATTTATTTGTAATATTACAAGGGCTCAAATTATCAAATTATAGCAACTAAGCAGTAAGTCAAATAACCCAGATTTAAATAGTATTATCTCAACATTATAGGAAAAGCTTGCAGATGAACAAATGGAATTGGCTGCCTTTGAGAAAGCCAATGGACCACTATCGGTTCATTTGGATGAGGTTCTCAAGAAAATGAATGTTGAGAGACAAGCTTATCATGGAAAATCATTCATTGGTAATCATGTACACACTTGCTGCAAGGTAACACAAATTCTACCCTTAGAGTAGGAATTTGTTGAGTCACAAAATTTCATTGAATTGTTGCATTTGTTTTTTTGGTAGGAAGACAACATCATTAAACTTAATGCAGTGCTGTGCTGACAAAAACAGAGGAGCTGTGTCCTTCCCTCCTTTCTCAAGCAAGAGAAATTAGCATGAAATTTGAACAAGTTTTTAAGTTATTTGCTGCTTGCCACTTTGTCTATGACAGTGCAGACTATCTCAATGATGGCAAGATTGATAAGCTAGGTAACTGAAAGAAAAAACCTGACTTTCATGGAAAAACATGAATACAGCAATAAGATCATGTCTTAAGTCCACCTTTTCTTGTTTTCTTGTTGCAGAGGAAGACATCACAAATTTTCTTCAGTTCCTTAGGGAAAAATTTCCAGACATGACAATCACACCAAAGCTGCATATGCTAGAAGAACATGTTTGCCCTTTTCTTCGACAATGGCACATGGGCCTTGGATTCTACGGTGAACAAGGGATTGAAGGAATACACTCTGAATTCAATACCCAGTCCCAGCATTTTGACCATGTGAAGAAAAAGGACACGAGATTGCGTCAAATCCTTGTCAACCATCACATTGCCACGAGTCCGGAACTAGCAGGGAAAGCTCCCAAACCTAAAGAAAGAATTTTAAAACGAAAAGCGAACGAGTAAAACTCTTTCCTTTTCAATAGCAATGTATCGGTTCGATGACTAAGAACGAGTACTATGTGTGTAAATATAGTGTAATTTATTTGCTCAACTTCTAATTTAGACGAATAAAAGTGTTACTACAATCTTTGGAACCAAAACTAAACCTTTCCAGTCGTTTACAGACTGTTTCACTTGAAATTCAGTACCTCCGAGATTC
>NW_026709408.1:0-17109 GCF_030620025.1 Pocillopora verrucosa
TTGAGCTCCATTTTGGAGTAATTTTCATTGCAATCCTTGGAACCGCTCAAGCATCACAACCCTCGCAGAGTCAACGGAGCGGAGTTACATCTCTTCACGAATTCTTTTCTAACGAAGTGACTCACTCTTTCCCCTTTACGATGGCCGTAGGCTATCTAAAGAGAGGGAGAAGAGCTGGCGTGAAGACAAGAGCCGAAGAAGCTACGAAACAGTTTAACATTCCTGTGATTTCGTCCCCGTGTTTTCAGTATGCAAATCTGCATCTAACGCGAGGAGTGAATTTTAACAACCTTGTCGCAGTTTTCAAGACGAAACCTAGCCATCAAAACCGAGCGTCAGTCCATTTCGTCCCTAGAGTAATGCTAGCGAATACTATGTCCTTAGTTCCGAAGCCAGATGAGGTTCAAGAACTCTCATTACGGCTAAACGTTCAGGTCGGATGCATCGTGGAATCTTGGCTGAAACAACATATTAATGACTCTGTTGTAAACACTGACGGTTATAATATCGTCCAAAAGATCGATCCTCTCACGAACATGGCGGCGTATGTATATAACAATCAAGATCATATCAAGTTCGAAATCCCCGAAAATTTACAATGCTGCAACGATCACGAAATAATATGGCTGAAGCTTAATCCACCAAGAACCCCTCGCGGGTTTTCGTGTATAATATTTGGCCTTGTTCACTACCCCGGTCGGACCAGTCCCGCAGAATCCGATCCCCATATCCTGAATGACCATCTCTTCGAAAGTCTAACTTTGGCAGAAGCTGCACTTCCCAACTGTGGGATTATTCTCACAGGAGATTTCAATCGTCTCAATACAAGCCGCCTGCAAAAGCATTTCAAGCTCAAGCAACTCTTGAAATTCCCTACGAGAGGGAACGCAACGCTCGATTTATTTTTCACTAACATGGGTGATCATTTTGCAACTCCTGAGCCGAATCCACCCTTTGGGCTCTCGGATCATTGCACAGTTTTCGTAAGACCTAAGGAACGAATCCCGAACCAGAAAACACGGAAATCCATCTCAATCAGGGACAAACGGGACAGTAACAAGGCACGCCTCGGCCGTTATTTAGGAACATTGACTGGTCATGCGTCACATATCAACCGTCCTGCGAGGAAAAGCTTAAAGTCTTCAGTAATCTAGTGGACATTGGCATAAACAATATTATGCCCGAAAGGTCAATTCGCGTTTACCCAAAGGATTGTCCCTGGATGTCAGTTAGGCTAAAAAAGCTTATACGCATGCGCCAACAAGCCTCCTATTCCAACAGGCATGGCCGGGCATATAAGTTCTATAGAAACGCTGTTAACAAGGAAAGGAAACTATGCAAAGGGAAATACTACGCTTCCAAAGTCCAAGATCTTAAAGGTGTAAACCCTCGTTCGTGGTGGAGAGAGGTTAACAAGCTTAGTGGCGAAAAGAGTCAGAATGTGAACCTACTAAACGCCCTAAACGTCCCGGACTTTGAGAATTTGTCCCCGCCTAAAGTCGCCAACGGTATCAATGAGGCCCTATTAGAACCGTTGCGTCAATTTCAACCATTAAACCGGGAGCCGGGTGTTTACCCGCTACCATTAGAGGACAACCCGGTGTTTCTAGAAGCCACCCCAGAGCGAGTCTATGGAAATTTGTTACACCTGAATAAACACAAGGCCCCAGGCCCCTACGGCCTGTCTAACTGGTTCTTAAAGGAGTACGCGGAACTGCTAAACCAACCAATAGCTGACATTCTTAACTCATCATACAAAGAGCAGAAATTACCATCTGTTTGGAAGCACGTGGACGTTACTCCACTCCCGAAAGTAAGACAAGTCGTAGATCCCAAGAAAGAACTCAGACCGATCTCGCTAACTGCATCGCTTTCCAAGGTTGCACAGGACTTCGTAGTATCCGATTACATAAACCAGCCTTAGAGAGGATAGCTGATTCAAACCAGTTTGGCACCGTATCAGGTTCATCCATTGTCCTCGCTCTGTTAAGTATGATCCACGAGTGGCTCCAAGCAACAGACGGAAATAGCGCATTTGTGCGTGTTTTCCTCTTCGATTACCGCAAGGCTTTTGATTTCATTGATCACGGAACTCTGGCGGCCAAACTTAAGGAAGTCGAGATCCCCAACAGTATCGTTAACTAGATCCTGAATTTCCTGTCATATCGGTTCCAGAGGGTGAAACTCAGCCGAGAATATTTGTCTGAATGGGGCGCGGTGCCAGCAGGTGTCCCCCAAGGAACTAAATTGGGGCCATGGTTTTTTTTGCCTATGATCAACGACCTCTTGACCCCCAGTGCGCTCTTTGGGATGTGGAAGTACGTGGATGATACCACCTTGTCAGAAAAAGTACCGAAGGGGCAACAAAGTAGAGCACAAGAAGCAGTAGACCACGTTTCCAACTACTCAGCGGAAAATTTATTCCAGTTAAACCTTGAGAAGACTAAAAAGCTTACCATCAGCTTCCGTCGTTCCCCGAAACACTTCGACCCAGTCACAGTTGATGGGATACAGATACAAGCAACAACTTCTAGCAAGCTTCTCGGCCTTATCATCAACAACACACTAACATGGAACGATCACGTTGACAGTTTAATAAAGAAAGCAGTTAGGAAAATCTATCTCCTTGTGCAACTTAAACGTGCGCGCGTTCCAGCTGAAGATCTTGTCTCCTACTACTGCGCATGTATTAGATCTCCCCTTGACTACGCTTGTCCAGTTTTCCATTTTTCTCTACTTCAGTGTTTAGAAAAGAGCTCTGACGTGTCTTCCTAGAATGCCGTACAGGAAAGCGTTAGAGCGCGCCTGTTTGACCTCTATCAGGGAACACCACGAAGAAAATACAAAGTCTTTATTTAGATCAATCAGCGAGAATCAGGACAGTAAACTACATCACCTAATTCCAGAAGCCTACAGCCCTCATTATAATTTCAGGCGCCAAAGAACGTACAATGTACCAGCAGCCAAGACAAAGCGTTTTGCTAATTTGTTTTTCGTGAAGTGTGCGGCTGTAACCAACTCAAGTTTGAGATGAATGAGAACCCCTTTTAATAGAACTTTAAGCCATTATATTTATAATTGTATATTAGTAGCTTGTAAATAATTACGCAATTCAGTATTTTACTGCGATGTGATTTAATAATAAACCAACCAGTCTATTATTACGAATTTTTCTGTCTAACATATAAAGGGCAGATGGCAGTCCCTTGCAGGTCGTTTAAAATCCAGTTGTAACTGCCCGGTCTAGGCCGCAAAAAAATTTGCTTCAACAGTAAAGTCAACACAACGGAAGTCAAGACGAAGCTAGAAGAAAGCTACCCTAAGTTAATTGCTGGTGGAGGGTTCGAAATATTACGACGAGGTCTGAGCTCTTCTGAATTAAGCATTATTCCTCCTCCAAATTCAGGATACACTGTACACTTTTAACGCGACTGTGCGGAATTGGGACAAGCAATCGCCTACATAAGACCTGTACAGTGCAATCTGAACCAAGATCCCATCGAGGCGGTTTTAGAGGATTGCCAGGTGTGTACAATTTTACAGGTTAAGACTGTATCTATCTGACAAATCGCCTTAACTTTTTAACACCAGAAATGAAGAAGACATTTTTAGGTTTATTTCTTGGTTTGCAATCACGTTGATGCATGTTACCTTGACAAAACAACATAACGAAACGCACGCTATGAAAATAACAAATCACAACAGCAAAACTTCTATTCCCTATGTCGAAATTGAAGAATACTAGAATGCAATGGCAAAATAGCACAATTGCATATCTCAATGTCATAACTGAAATTGTGGATATCATAATTAAACATTTTTTTTTTACGGTAATTACACCCCATACCTTTGAACTTTTAAGCCGTAGTAAAGGCGTAAATCGTTATCCCTTGTCAGCTTTTGTGAGGCCAATTTACCGGATCAAATCTTTTGGTCGCCCCAAATTATTTGTTCTACATTAGTGGAGGGGGGTGAGCGCCAGGGAGAACAGGGGGCTGGAGACGGCAGGAAGCGGGAGCAGATATGGAAAACGCAGCCTTTGAGAAGCCGAACCCAGCAAAGTTTTTTGTCTACCATTTAATGCCCACCCAGAAAGAAAATTTCTTATTCGTTTTCTTTATTACGTCAAAGGTCATAGATGCGATGTCATGAAAACTCAACAAATTTGTCGGTCTCTTGCAAGCTGTATCAGTAGAAAGTTTTCCAGCGACCAAAGTGAGTCAGGTCAAATGTCGTCAAACGGCGTAATTTCTTCCAGTCAGTTGTGTTTATATGTAAGATTTTACGCCAATAGCTAACGGCGTAATTTCTTCCAGTCGGTTGTTTCTAAACAGGTGGACTACACAAACATGCTATTTTAATTACAATGACAGTGGTAGAAATCTATTAAAAGCAACCGAGCAAAACACGGAATGTATACACGAGGTTCATGCACAAGCGAGTATTTTCTTGCGACAACTGACATGTTTTGAATATTTTATGTGTGCGAAGAATTTATTTAGCTCACGCTCACGTATTTACAACAACATTTATAGTTACATGCAATTTACTCTAAAATTATGCCAGTCGGATAAATTGTAAATAAAAGAACAATACAGGCGACAGGCCAATTTCAGCTAAAAACACGTCTACAGAGCTGGTATCTTTGTAAACAACTATTGCATTAAGTGATTATTTAGCACTCTAGCGAGAAAAATAAACTCAAAAACTTTACCTAAAACGGAGGTTTGCTGACCTAACAATAAAGGTAGGGTAATTTTTAAGTTAAAATTGATATATTTAAATGAATCAAAACAGAAGTAGAGACCAAACACGTCGAATTTTGTCCAAAGAGCGTGTGATTTACAGTAGGAGTACGGCAAGAAAATGACCGAACTCCGTGAAAACGCACGTTATATATTTTGGTCTGGCGCGCTCGCTTTTCACGGGCCAAAGATAATATTTTTACATGATAAAAACAAAGAATTTCTCGTCGAAAAGAGCTCTTGTATTTTATGTACATTCGTATACCCCTGATGTTATGGTCGTCTGAAATATGGCAAAATTAAGCGTACAAATGGAATAGAAAATATAGTTTACTTTACGCGGGTGGTTACAAACGAAAGAAAGTTCAGTTGGAGATGAAATATAGTTACAAAGCTGCTCCAAGGGATTAAAAACAACTTATGAAAAATTGAATCCAAGATAATTTTTCGTTGTCTTGTTGGAGCGTTGTGAAAATGCACTGAAAGCCCGATAGAAATCATGCAAATTAGGTACGTTTTGGCCGATTTCGAACTTTCGTATTTTTTGCCAAAATAAAGACTAGCTGGAACTTTTGAATGTCATTTTGGAAAACAGTTCACCAAAAGGGTCTTTCGGAGTAAATAAAAAAAAAAGCTGAATTTTGAAATTTTGAAGTCTGTCCTCTTTAAAAATCCTTCATAGCTAACAACTATTCAGCGAGGTGAAATTCTGAAATTTTGAAGTCTGTCCTCTTTAAAAATCCTTCATAGCTAACAACTATTCATCGAGGTTGAGGTAGCTTGCAGTAGATATTTACCAAGCTGCAAAACGGCAAATTAAATATCCACCACTAGCCACCGATACTGATGTGAGTAGTTGTTTTGGTGTATACTAAAACAGTGAGATAAAACAGCAAAAATTGACTTTTTTAACTTATTTATTCCTGCAACTATTATAATGCTTTCGGGTGCAAAGGTTACATAACCTTAGATATAGATATATAAAAAAAGTCATTTGAATCAAATCGCTTAAAAAATAGCATACAATGAACGTGAAAGAAGCATCACAAAAACTTCCTCTTTATTCCGTTGTGAAAGATCCATGTCCGGATATAATGTAATATTAATCACCTGTATATTTTAGGCCCTTATATCAGAGTATGAGAAAAGAGATAACAAGTTTTTTTCGAGCCTCTTATTCTCTGAACTTTTGTTGGAACGCATGGATTCCAACCTGGAAAATAGGCATTTCGATACTTGGGTGCTGTGGCATCTTATGGGTTATATCCTAATAAAGCGGCATTAACACTTGGACTTAGAAATGTCCTTTGAGACAAGCATTGGTTTCGGGAAATTCGTTCCGTGATCGATATCCACAAAGAAAAAGAGATTGTAAACAGGGGCTTGAGTAACAATTAGCTGAACGACTTGTCACGAGACATTTTCAGCAACATTACTCACCTGGCTTGGCCGTAAGCGAAGATGAAAAAATTATGTTGTGTGCATTTCAATTTAAAAGGGCAGTGTTATCCTAACAGGGACTGACAATACTTAGGTGCACAGTAAACCAATCGAGCACTGGCATTCATGACTCTTTGAAGTTTCTTAATTAGATACTCAGGAGCACCGTACAATAAACCATTACAGTAGTCAAGCCTGCTTGTGATGAACGCGTGAACAAGCCTCACGGTGGACTTACGAGACAAATACTTCCTAATGTGCCGGATATTGTACAAATAATAAAACGCGCTAGCACAAGTCTTAGTCACATGAGTCGACATGTCCAGATGAGAATCGAACCAGGTGCCCAAATTGCGCACTGAAGAAACAGGCGATACCTCAGCTTGGCCGATCTTGATCTTGTCAACGGACACCTTTGATAACTGTCGTTCCGTGCCAATGATCAGGAACTCAGTTTTATCGTCATTTAGCATTAACTTATCATCTCTCATCCAAGCGCGAACGTCACGAAAACAGTTCTCAATCGCAATCACAGCATCAGCCTCGCTGGTCTTATCAACGGGATTAAACGATATATATAGCTGTGTATCGTCCGCGTAGGTGTGAACGGATGGCAGATGAGATTTCATGATGTCAAACAGCGAACTCGCGTAGATGGTAAATAAGAGGGGGCCCAAACAAGAACCTTGTGGGACCCCGCAAGACAGATTAAATTTATCAGAGAGCGATCCGTTAACTGAGACCTGCTGCGTTCTTCCCGCCAAATAAGATTTAAACCATGATAAAGCCTTATCCCGAAGGCCAAGCTTGGACTGCAGCCTGTGCAGAAGAATACCGTGATCTACGGTGTCAAACGCAGCGCTGAGATCTAACATAACAAGTAATGTGACGTGACCTTTGTCCATATTTAGCAGAAGATCGTTTTTAACTTTTAATAACGCTGTCTCAGTGCTGTGATTCTGCCGATATGCGCTTTGGAGGACAGGAAATAAGTTGTTGGCTGTCATATGATCTTGTAATTGGATAGCCACGGACTTTTCCGTGATCTTTGATGTAACCTGCAAGTTGCTCACCGGTCGAAAATTTTTGTTAATAGATTTGAGTCCTGCTTTCTTAAGCAAGGGGTGAACTAAAGCATTCTTCCAGTTCTCTGCAAAGACGCCAGACTCAAGAGACAAGTTGACAATTTTCCTAATAACAGGGAGCAGTTCATCCAAACAGAAGGACAGAATAGACGATGGTAGGGGATCAAAGGCGCACGACTTGGCACATGAGGCAGCAATTCTCCGTACACTCTCCTCAGACAGTGGAGAAAATTCAGAAAACTCACTACACGTTGAGGCTGATGTAGCAAGCGAAGTTGCGTCACTGGCATCCACATCCAGCGCAGACCGAATAGCCGTGATTTTGTGGACAAAATACTCGCCCATCTCATTTGCTAGCATCCGAGCATCCGAATGAGGCGGCAGAGCCCTATCTACATGAAAATTCAAAAGGCGTTTACTGGCCCGAAAAAGCCTTCCCTGGTCAGAACTATTCTCATCAATATATTGTTTATAATAGGCCCGTCTAGACTCATTCATGACATGCAATGCAAAATTTCGTTTGGCTTTAAATACAGCGAGATCCGAATTAAGCCGACTAGCCCGCCATTTCCTTTCAGCACGCCATCTTTCACGTCTCGCCTTCACTATTTCATCATTAAACCATGGAGGACGTGACTGAGACTTTAGGTGGCGAGCCCGGACTGGCGCATGTTTGTCCAATACTGATCTTAGAGTATTATTGTAACATTCCACAAGTTCATCAAGAGTATTAGGAGGGTCACGTAATAAACTAGAATTACGAATATCTTCCAAAAACTGTTGCTTGTTAATTGCTTTGAGTTTCCGGAACTCAGCGTGCGTGACTTTAGAGACAGACACAGCTGTCCTAAGATCACATAGGACAACGGCATGATCTGAGAAATATCTCTCTATCTCTGGTTCTTTCGCTACTATGACATCAGACTGCCGGGTGATAAGTAAATCAAGGGTGTGACCATGAGTGTGAGTGGGTTGTTTTACATGTTGTTGCAGGCCCATTGAATCCAAGAGATCTCTAAATTGTATGGCATCCATATCCGTAGGCACGTCAACATGTATGTTAAAGTCGCCCAAGAGGACCAGCGGCTCATTGGTCATAACAACAGATTCAAGGTAGTGAAAAAATTCTGCAAAGAACGTACTGATTGAAACTGGATGAGCAGGTGAAGAAGGCGGCCTATAAATGATTACAATGCGTAGCCGAGTAGATCTAACATCAACAAGCCACTCTGACAACTCAAAAGATGACTTCTCGATACAAGATATTTTGCTAGTGACAAAACCTTTCCTCACAAGCAGTGCAGTTCCGCCACCCCTTCTGCGAGATCGTGGACAGTGATAAAGAGTGTTGTACCCCGTCGGGGTAAGTTCATTAAGAACAGCACAGTCGTTGACGGACAACCAGGTCTCACAAATTGTAAACAAATCGGCTTTCAAATCATTCACCAATTCAACAAAGGCTGCTGATTTATTCCGTAACGATCTAGCATTCAAACTGCATATTTTCAATGACATGTTGTCACTGAGTGACATTCCACTCCGCTCCACAGTAATAAGATTGTTTGGGTTGCGGGTTAACGGACCATTGGGACCAGGGTTCAGTTTGAAAACAATGTCATAAATCATCACACAGCGGAATGCCGCACTGCAATTAGAATAGTACAAACAAGGGCGATGACAGCGCTTGATTCTGGTCATCACCTTGAGCATTGTCGAATTCCAGTGTGGAAAGACTAAGAACATGTTATCTGTAATCCCAAGGGCCGGGCAAAACGACGCACTATTCCAATCAGAACCAAAAATGTTCCTTGATAAATCGCCCCATTCTTGCTTTCCAGGAGATATTTTAAAACGAAGACTAGACGAGCAACCACTTAGAGAAACACTGAGCCCACTTCACGGTTCCAGACCCAGTATGATAGCAGCAGAAGATGTAAAAAGCGAGAGCAAAGCACGGTTATGTGATGACTGGATGCTCTAAAAGCGATATAGAAAATTATCCCAAAAAGGCTTTTGAATGAAGGAATAAAGAAACCCTGATTAAAATGTAACTATAGGTTAGCGGTAATGGGGCTTCAAACAACTGGGTCCTGATGAATAAAAGCGTATCTTATCTGCATTATAACCCGTTCATGTCGAACATGGTTGGAAAAATTTCTTGTTTCTTGAGTAAACAACCAGCTGCATAGCTTTCCGTTTGACATACTTTCGGCTCAGTAAAATGGAGGCCGGGATGTAAAAAAGTAAGAGATTGTAAAATTTTAAAAATAGTCAATTTTTTCCAAAGAATGACGAATTTCTAAACACTTAATTGATTGATGTTGGTATTAACAGTTTAATACGATTTGTGATTTATCGATGTATTCCTTCCAAACTGGCGTAAAAACAGGAGTCTAACTTCTAGAAGGTTGCAGATGTCAAAGAAAAGCTAGATGTATAGCGATAAAGCAGGGCTTGCTCTAAACTTTTAATTTCTATTTTTTTTCCTTTCATAATCTTATAAGTATATTATATCCTGCAACGATTTGTGTTGCTATTTACTCCGTAGAGTTGTGTTGCTAATTTTTCTTCATAAAATGAGCAGCCCTAGCAGTAGATCTTTTTAGCTGTTTTATCACGTAGTTTATAATGGGTAAACAAGGATTCGAAATGGCTGCTCAAGTATGTACAGCAGACGACATTTTATGGACGAAATTCCTTCTTCTCTTGCCGAAATTATTATACTCGCGAAGAAATAACCACTCCAATGACTGCGCTAATTTAGAAATGGGCGACAATTGACGTAAAGTCCTTTTTAAAACAATAGTTGAGATTGTTAAAAACAAACTTACGAGCATACTATCTTTAAAGTTTAAAAAAATACATGAGGCCGGCACAAAAGGGAGGCAAATATATTACACAAAGGAGGTTGCACGGATTTTGTGACTTAAGCTTAGAATGAACCTATATTTTGCCGATAACTGTAAAGTTGGTTTTATTTCAAGTAAATATGTTCCTACAATCTGGTTATCTGATCCGCAGCCGATCAAAGTTCTCAAACCACTGAATGACAGGCAATTGGAGTTTCTCTGAAAATTTGACAAATTGAGAGAGCCTACACAATCCAAATTATCATATGTCGATGAGGAACCGCAAAGTGATCTCTAAGTGATTCATAAATCTCATTTCTAGCGTTCGGTGATGCTTAACGCTGGTCTCAGAGTATGGAGCCATGGATGTTGACACAAAATTGAGGTCGACTGCCGGTCACGATAAGAACTAAATGACTTGCAGTTGGAAATTTACCGAAAATTTAAGGAAACCGAGACAGCCTATACATCCCAAACTATTATAAGCTGATGAGAAGCTTCTGAGCGATCTCGAAGATATTTATAAATCTCATTTCTCATTTCTTTGTTCGGTTTCCGCTGACTCAGATGCATGTACGTACTTAAAAATTCCGTGATACTACGCGGGATGGTTTGTATACAGTTTAATAGCAAAAAAAAGGAAAAAAAGAAAAGAAAAGAATCAAAATTACATCGAAACAGATTGGTAGGGGTATCAATTGTTCGAGTTTAAGTCTGTCCTCTTTAGAAATTCTTCATAGCTTACAGCTATTCAGCAAAGTGGAGGTAACTAGCGGCACCCAGAAATTTGTTAGAAACCATAAAATAGAAATCCTAATTGTTATTTGTATTAGGAAACAACACCAGGCATTGGGAGAACGCTTTTCTCCCTGTTGATATTCATTATTTTCCGGTGCTTAAATTAAGGTTGTTTTTGCTGCGTCCTTTTTCCAAGTCTTTTGGGTGTAAAATATTTTTCAAATTTGTTAGGGGTGGCAGGAATATTTAGTGGATGAGGAGTGTGTACAGCATTGAATCAAAGAAATTGTTTCTTTTTCGAGAGATTTTGAGGTTATAAATGTAAAGAATGTAAAGAAAGTTTTATGTGGTAATATAAAATGGAATATGAAAGTAGCCTCATACAAAAACCTTTAACAAAAACTTTTTTCTGAATTCCGTTGTGAACGATTTTGCATTGGCGATTTTCCCCAACAAATTGAAGTTGACTACTTAAACAAGCCTTTCACGTGAAACGTGAAGAAAGGAAACAAATGCCTTGGACAAAATGCAATGCAAATCCACGACCGAAAGGCACAAAAATAAAAATAAAGAATATAGGGTCTTGAGCGTGACAAAGGATCGTGGTTTCCCAACTTTCAATGATTTGCAGAGATAAAACATGTTCAATTTTCTCCTTGGTTTTAGCCTTACCCTACCACCGAAACGTACACGTAGTATATACGAAACCATTGAGATAATATAGCACAAAGAGGTGATTTTAATGGCTATTACCCTGCAACGGCTAAAAGCGCAAATCTCGCGTGCGTTGCTCCGGGATAGCTAAGCATCGCTTTGCCGTCGTATATAAACCACTTTGGATGTTGAGAGAACGCGAAAACAATTTATAAACAATAACGTGCTAGTGAAGAATTCTTCATGATAGTCTGTACGGAAAGCTTTTAAAGTTAGCAAGCATAGAAAGCAGCTTTTATTACTTGTGGAAGTGTTTTTGTTTTAGAAAAATTAATTCAGTTGTAGGATTTCAACTGGTGGAGTTTATTTTCATTGTGAGGATTTAACTTTTAATTATTTAATAACATTACTAGACCACATCACGTCTGAAAGCGAAGAAATCGAAAGACAACAACATCGAGCCGTGTTTCGTGTGTACTGATTCAAGCGTCGTCCAACTATTTTGTTTACTCGCGGTACACTATTTTCCTGTAACAAAATTTGCTTAAGTTGTCTCAGCTTGAATTAAGATTGCCATGGAGTCGTTGTTAAAATTTACAAAAGTGTTTGGAATGCCTAAACTTGGCAAAAACTATCAGGTGAAAGTTGAAATCGCGGACAGCAAACGGAATTGCCAAAAATCTTGAGTGCACATCTACTTTCGAAGGGTTTTTTTCATATATCAAGTAGATAAGATTCTCAGAAATATCTAAAGGAAAATGCATTTAGTTTTCCGGTGCAATTTTCTTGAGCAAGAACATATCAAGTATTTCCCTGAGCTTGGCGAGTGGCTTGGGGAGCTTTAGTGAAGAGTTTCTGAAGGTCTTTCACTTGAAAATGCCTAAAACAGAGCAATCGGTGACATTGATATTGTTAAAAAAGTTAAAATTTTGTGGTTGTTTTTGGCGTTCAAAGTGTTCTCCTCATTTCTTTCAAACCAAAAGCTTTTCGCAAATTAAACTTTAGCAATTCGCCAGCAGTAGTACCATTTGACAGCAGAACGTGAAGATATTTCAGATTTATTTGATTTTACATGGAAATTAGTAGATATCGGTTTTCAAGTGCAATTTAACGCGGAATTCCCTCGTCAGGTAACGAATTCTCCTTGAATCACATGATTGAATGAAAATAAGAAAAAAATGAAAACAGTTATAATCTTGTTTGTTTTTATCCTGGGGCGCGCTCCAGAAAGCCATTTCAAAGTCAACTGTTCGAACTTTCATTGCGTCAGCGAATAGGAAGCATGGTCAGTCGTACACGTTTGAATCTTCGACGACTTTATTTTTCCCTGTGCTTGTTTTTACATTTGTTTTCAAACTTTTTATACAAGCTTCACACTATATTAAGGATAATAGATGTATTTCACTGAGTTTACAAGCCGTTTATCTTTAAAATATTTTTTCAAATTTCCAAATCATTTGCTCGAGAAGGAAAACAATTTACACCTTTTACCTTTTTGGTGGCAAAACTGAAAGAAATGAAGTGTCCAAGAAAAAGCACTGAAAGTTTAAAATCGCGATGAAAGGTATTTATTTCTTTTTCTGTGTATATGACAATCGACCCTGGCACTTCTTCCGTTGTCGCTACTTTGTCTTGTTTGGTTGAACTTTTGCTTGCCATTTTCTGGGCCGTGTTCACCGGATTTTCTCGCTTTTATGCCTCTCCAAGAATTTGTAGTTCATTTCGAAACAGGGAAGAACCTATGGCTCACTTTCAAAAACGCTTTTGTTTGTTTTTGGCTCTTCAACAGGTGACAATGGCTTTGAAAACACTTTTAAATGACATTGTAGAAAACTTTGCAAACAGATGCTAAAAGACTCCAATTTCTCCAAGCAAAAGGACATTAATCCGCAAGTTAAAATTTGCGAAACACAACGTTGCGGAACATGCCCCTATTTAAAACAGGGTAAAGAACTCACCTTCTCCGCCACGAATGAAACATTTCGGATAAAACACTCGATGAACTGCACCTCAACGAACTTGATTTACGTAATAACATGCATGTACAGGATTTGGACATAATTATATAGGAGAAACGGGTGATGTCCTAAGAAATAGAGTGACAGTTCATAAACAACAAATTAGAGACCCACACACACGTAGGCTGGGAGTCAGCAAGCAAATAGATGAATGTGTTGCGAGATTGACCCCTCAGTTCCATTTTACAAGATTCTCAGCTCCTCCGAGGTCATGAGAAAGCACAAAGAGAGGTTTTTTATTTCGAAATATAAACTCGTTCCTAATAACTTGAAATTACGCTAATTGCTCGCGCGCGCTTCGAATTACAATAGCCGTTATTATTATAATTACAATTAGATCAGTGACGTAACAAGTCAATAAACACACTTTGCTATGCCTGAAGAGCCCCAACAGCGGTGAAACGCGTAGCGCAAAAGCAAAGTAAAGGTTAAAAGAAGACTTTCGTCTTTCATTGGTTTTAGTATATATATATATATTTCAATGTGGGGTCAGAGTCTTACCTTGGCATAAAGTGCTCAATGTTTTGGTAGCAGAGCTAAGTATACATAAGTTAAAGAATTAAAGAGGACGCATCGATTCTCTGTGATTCTGAGTTTCGCGCCTAAGCGCTCGTCAGAAAGTTCTGTCTCATGAACGCTTCACAGAGTCACAGAGAATCGACGCGTCCTCTTTAATTCTTTAACTTATATATATACATATATTTCTATATGTATTTATCATAAACGTTGTCTTTATTTCGTTGTGACAACTCAATATACAAATAATTACGTAATGATAACGTGTATATTTTGGGCCTTTCTATCCAAGTATGAAAAAAATAAAACAACTTTTTTAGAGGACTGTTATTCTCTGAACTTTGTTGTCGCATACCATGCGATTGAAAATACATTTACTTATTTTTGATAGGCGATTGAAAAACAACCAGTTGAAGGACTTACCATCAGGCATTTTCAGTAACAATATCCAGCTGTACCGGCTGTAAGTTTGGAGTCTTTCTCAATATTGGTATTAGAGGAACGCATGGAACCCAACCATCAAAGCAGATATTTGAATACGTGGGTGCTATCGCATATTATGGTTTATATCCTAATAGAACCGCGTTAACACTTGGATTAGGAAAAGCCACCTAAAGATACATCGGTTTAGGAAAATTCGTTCGCCAAATAGATCGTCAAAGAGCAATTTGAAGGCAAACTTGTTAAATTAATCATTCGAGGATGGAATTTCCTCCTCCCTTCCCTCTTTCTTAACTATTCTAGTTATCAAGTAAAAAAAAAATTTAAAAAATCAGCCTAGTGACAACCGTAGCCTTGTTCAATTTAACCGAGCCCAGTTTGAATGAGCCAATCAAAACACTCGAAGTGCAACAACTAAGAATGAGAGTTCAAAAAGTGTCATGCACCTTTAATTCCTCTTCAAGCGTCTATGAAACAATGTCACGGTTTGCCATAAAATTACAAACTTTGGACTTGAACTTTTCCTAATTCGAAACCCAACTTTCGAGCGTCTCCGAATGATCTTACCTCGCGCTCAATGGACTAACAAAATACTTCTGGTAAACACCTCAATATAGGGCGAACTCCTGTTGAATTGTAAAGTTTTTATACAGATATCCGGGTCCCTATAACCGCAATTCAATTTAACCGCTACTGGTTATATTTCTAATAATACGGGCAACATAAAACCTGTGAAAAAACCTCATTTCTTGAAAAATGATATTATATACTGGAATATATCTAAGACAGATCGCAAAACTTAATTGTGTTTAATTGCGGTCGTGCTCGATAAGGTGCATTTGAACTAAACCAACGGTACCCAAAAATTTTTTGGTGATCATGAAAAAATACTTTTTAACTTTCTCCGAATCCCATTGTGAACGACTTTGCATTGGCGATTTTTTTTCATAAATTAAAGTTTATTACTTAACCAGGCCATAAAAAACGAAAACCGAAAAAAAAAAGATTTAAAAAATTAATAAGTAGATTATTAAAATGCACTCGAGTTATTGAGAACTAAAGTCATTTTCGTAAAACAAAGTTTACAAAAAATCAAGGCGTCATGTTTTCTGTTAAACGTCGACTCCCTTGCGACATTTTCGTGTCAAACAGCTTTATACTTCAAGTGAAGTTTGTCTAAATTTGCCTTCAATGATTGCGGCGCCGCTGGAACTTGGTTTTAACCTTACCCGACTACCGAAACGTACTCGTAGTATATAGAAAAACAGTGAGATAATATGGCACAAAGGGATGATTGTAACTCCTATTACCCTGCAACGATTACAAGCGCAAATCTCACGTCTCTCTTTGCTTCGGGAGGCGAAAAGCTAAACAATAAACCACACTTTTTTATCGGTTTACCGTCGTATACAAACCACTTAGGATGTTGAGAGAATACGAAAAAAAAGTTTGTAAACGACGACTTTCTATTAACGAATACTTCAATTTGGAAGGAGAAAAAAAAAACCATGGAAGTCCACCTCTGTGCATGTTCAAAGACTTAAGTTTCTCGTATGGAAACCTAGACTAGGCAGCGCGTCAAACAGTTATAACAATTTTCCTCATACTCCCCTGCCGAGGTCTGTCCATTCCAGACATTCTGTATCATTAGTTCAGTGTTTTCCCTTTCAAACTTCTTTTAGTATCTTTACCTACCCTACCCCCCAACATACAACAAGTCAGTATCGCCTGGCCTATGATAAGGTCTACACTACATGTCAGTTTGTATCGTAAAACCTTATGTATTACAACAACAAGTGATTGGAGGAGAGAAAGGGAGTAGAGAGGAATTTTAAAGTGTTCAGTTGTTTTCAATGCCTCCAAAAAAAAAGAAACCCTCAAACTCATTTTGTTCTACGAAATAGCTCGTTATCTTGCCGAACTAACTCTTCAAAAAGAAAATTTTAACAAATTGCTTGGTTCACGGAAACTCGTTCGCGAGATCAATCAGAAAAATTGCAAAAATTGCAAAAAATTACGAAAAATGTCTAAGCTATTTCAAATACGTTCTCCCTTTATTTCATATTGTAAGGAAGAACCCGCTCAAGAAACTCGAACATCATGTTGATTCCCATGACGACATTGAAATTCATTCTGCTGAAAATAACAGATTTACGAATGGCTAACTCATAGATGGATGTCTTAAAAGATAACTACGCAGATAACTAAATAATGGAGTTGACAGATTTACCTGAAAATATAAATACGTTGCAGTAGCAGCAACCCGGGTTCTTACCAAAAACATTTCTAGCCACTTGAAGATATTGGTGGTAACGATAAGATGTTTATATCAGTAATGCGGCTGAACACTTGTCACACGAATGAATAACTTTTGTCATTTGTTGACAGATACTTGGACAACAACCAGTTGGAGAATTTGCCAAAAGACATGTTTATGAACAATTCCAATCTAGAATGGCTGTAAGTCAAAAGTGAAGACTATTTTTTTTCCAAATTTTAATCATGCAGGCCATGCAAAGAGACGATGAGGGGAAATTACAGGGATAATTGTAATAGTTACAACATTGCAATGATCAGACATATTCACCAAAGTTACAAAGTGTATTATTGTTTTAAAAAATAT